>BQNB010079997.1:0-30070 GCA_026074375.1 Tanacetum coccineum | reverse complement strand
AGTACAGTCGGTCAAGCAATTGACAGTTCATGATAGTGAGCAATAGTGGGTTTAGCTACTTAAGCCAACTCGTAACTTGTTTAAAAAAGTACTTGCGTCCAAACGTAAAACAATGCATGTTTCTCACCCCAAAGTTGTAAAACAATATAATTGAATAAAAGCGGGCCTATGAACTCACCGTAAGTGAATGATTTGATTATCTAAATCAAATAAGTAAATCGTCTCGGCAATCCGAATGCAACCTAATTGATTGTAGGTCGTATGAGTATAATGCATTTTATATAAATAAAATATCACATGTTATATAGTTACACCACCATCTAATAGCTCTTGTTTAATTTCTAAAAGTTGAAATAATAATTAAACCGTACTTTGTTAAATAAAGGTACATGTAATTGTATCCGTAAAGAAAAATATCATTTTTGTTTACTAATGTATTATTTGTTAAAAATATATGATTTAATATTTTTATTGATTATGTATTAATATTATATAATTAATTTAATTGTTTTTATAAAATAATGTATAAAAGTAAAAAAAATAGTGCACAAGGTTTTATAAACCTCGTATCTTGATCGTTTTAGCTCCGTTTTACGCGTTTCTTATGTCCACGGTTTCGTATTAAGAAAATATATCAAAATATTATAGTTATTATATGGTTAAATACTGTTATGAACAGTAACAGTGGGTAAAAGTTTATAAAAATACTTTTTATAACTTTAATTATTGAAATCGTATTTTAATTGTATCTCGATCGTTTTAATTCGGTTTTTAGTGATTCCTATGTCCACGTCTTCGTAATTAAAACTTCTATTTAGGAAAATTAATCTCCAACAGTTTACTGTCGTGAACAGTAACATATTTTTATAAATTTACTTTTATAAAAATACTTCTTAACTTAAACTTGTAAATAACGTATCACCTTCATTTTAAATCCGTTTTTCGAGTTTCGTACATGTTTGGATTCGTCATGAAAAGTACTACCTTTATAAAATATCTCCCTTAATATATCAGATCTGAAACAGTGAATATTTTTATAAAATAACTTTTATAAAAATACTTTTATACATTTAATTATTGTAAACTTAAAAATGTCATATCTTTTTCGTTATAGCTCGGTTTTTCAAGTTCCTTATATGCTTACGATCCTTGTGATAAGTACTAATTAAATAAAACATAAAATATAAGTGTTATGATTCGAATTTAAACAGAAAGGTACCAAAACAGTTTGTATGCTTTCTTTTTATAAAACAAGTTTTACCATTCCTTTTGTTAAGAGCTTTTGTACAAATCTTTTACCAAGTTTTCTACCATATATCTTACATCTATTAAGTCCCTTAAAAGTCCATAACACTTGTCCAAATGAAATCCATGTCCTCATGATTCCCTTTTTTTATACATAAACTTGTAAATAAACCTTCAACACCATTTAATTTGCAAACTATCCATATAATTTATTTAGTGTTTATACTAAGTGTGTACTTTTATTTCAAGTATTATTTCACCACATATATAAAGAGTTCGAACCAATATAAGCTTCCAAATACTTTATAAATCACAAAAATGAATCTAGGTGGTGTTTAACATATATAACAAGCATGTACACATAAGATAATGAATGAATGGAAATGAAATACTTTAAATAGACCTTATAGGAGATGAGTAGAATGATGAACACAAGATGAAAACCCTAGCAAGCTTCCAAATCCGAAACCCTAGTTTAGAAAACCCTAAATATGATTTCTTGAATAATCCTTGCTAAACCCGAATCCAAGCTTGCAATACCCTTGAGTGACCTTAGATATACTTAGAATAAGCCCTTGAATGCTTGGAACACCTTAGAACCAAAAGAAAAATGAAACCCTAGTTTGTGAACTTTGGCCGTGGGTTTTGGCTAAGAAAAGAGAGAGTTTTTGTGGCTTGGTGAATTGTTTAGTGAATGTAAATGGATGCTAGTTGTATGACTTCCTTTATATAGCAAGTGGAAAACCTAAACAACCTTAAACATTACCAAGGGAGCTTAGTGGTTTGAAGTACAAATGCAAAGAGCTCTCCTCCTCCCAAGACCCATACACGGCTGAAATGGGTATCTAGGGTACATGTGATGTGCCAATTTATGGATACATGGGATGAGGTACTAGTGTGTAAGGTTTATAACATGTAAAGGTAAGAGTTAGTGGGTCTTTAGGATTTATTTCCTATGTATAAGTCTCCTAACCGGCCATGAGGCTTATTTGGTTTATAAATAAATTAATTTTTGTGTATTGGGTATAAAGTGGGTATTTGTTTGAGTGTAGATGGGTATTGGTGCTTTCGGGTATGCCTAAATGTAATTTATTATGAACGTAAACGTTTTACGTAACCAATAAAAATAAAATAGGAAAAGTTATAAATTATACTCTAAATAATTATATAACACTTGCTTGACGTGAACTTTTATTTGTTTGGTGTCTTTTCGTTCGCATGTTGATTTTTTAGTTACGCGGTCTTGTAACTATATGATAATAATTAAAAGCAAACGCGGTGTGTGGGTAAAAACTCTAAAATAATTTAATGGCATATTTAGAGTCGGGAAATGACCTAAAATAACAGATTGTTACAGTCGTCCCCCGTTAACGGAGCCTTGTCCGCAAGGCTCAAGATGCGGCGCTTGTCGAGGGTGCGGTTTTTGTGAAGAGGTGCTGATACTTCTTCCGGAATTGATCTTCACGTTCCCATGTGAACTCAGGACCTCTCCTGGAGTTCCATTGAACTTTGATGATGGGGTACGGACTTCTTTGCTTTAATCGCTGGGACTTTACGATCAATATTTTCCAACGGGTTCTTCAACGAAACGGAGTTTATCATCAATGCGTATTTCATCCAACGGGACAGCTAGCGGCTCGTCGGATAAACACTTCTTTAGATTGGATACATGAAACGTGCTATGAACCCTGCTTAACTGTTGAAGTAGTTCGAGTCTATAAGCAACGGTTCCCACTTTGGCTAACACCTTGAAAGGTCCAATATATCTCGGGTTCAACTCCTCCGTTTGCCAAAACGTACGACCCCTTTCCAAGGTGATACCTTTAACATCACCCGATCACCAACTTGAAATTCTAAAGGCTTACGCCTTAGATCGGCATAACTCTTTTGGCGATTACGAGCGGCTTGAATTCTTTGTTTGATCTGGACAATCTTCTCGGTTGTCTCAAGAATAAGTTCTGGATCGGTAAGCTGAGCTTCTTCGACCTCGGCCCAACAAACAGGTGATCGACACTTTCGACCATAAAGTGCCTCGAATGGAGCAGCTTTAATACTAGCATGATAACCATTGTTGTACGAAAATTCAATCAGCAGAAAGTGTCTTTCCCAACCATTCCCAAAGTCTATCACGCAAGCGGGTAACATGTCTTCTAATGTTTGAATGGTCCTTTCGCTTTGCCCATCAGTTTGCGGATGGTATGTCGTACTCATATCCAATTGAGTACCCATAGCCTTCTGAAATGACCTCTAAAAATTCAACGCAAACCTAGGGTCACAGTCACAAATGATTGAGACTGGTATTCCATGTCTCGTGACTACTTCTTTCAAGTACAGTCTTGCTAGTTTGTCCATAGGGTCAGTTTCCCTCATCGGTAAAAAGTGTGCAGACTTGGTGAGTTGGTCTACAATTACCCATATAATATCATTTCCACTTTGCGTCCTTGGGAGCTTGGTGACAAAATCCATGGTGATGTTGTCCCACTTCCATTGAGGAATCTCAGTATGTACCAATAAGCCAGATGGTTTTTGGTGTTCAGCTTTGACTTTTAAACACGTCAAACACTTGCTAACATAGGTGGCAATGTCGGCTTTCATGTTAGGCCACCAGTATAGTTGCTTCATGTCTTGGTACCTTTTATCGGAACCCGAATGAACATAATATTTTGAATTGTGAGACTCATGCATAATCAGAGTCCTTAGATCACCATAGCATGGCAACCAACTTTTGTTGTTCAAACACAGTGTTCCGTCTGCACGCGGTTTTAATTTCTCCTTCCTGGATTTTTCTAGGTCCTTCGAATTTTCAATCAGCATACCTCCCACATCTTCAGACTTGAGGTTTTCTGGTTTTCTTGCCTCAGTCTAAGCCTCCAAAATCCGCTTGGGAAGATCCAAACTAATAGTCATAACTAAGGCTCGAACCTGTAGTGGCTTATTTCGTTCCTTCCTACTCAATGCGTCAGCCACTACGTTTGCTTTCCCTGGGTGATAAAGAATCTCACAATCGTAATCACTAAGCAATTCCAACCATCGGCGTTGTCTCATGTTCAATTCCTTCTGATCAAGGATGTGTTGTAAACTTTTGTGATCGGTGAACACGGTACATTTTGTCTCGTACAGATAGTGCCTCCAGATCTTCAGAGCGAACACTACTGCGCCTAATTTCAAATCATGAGTGGTATAATTCTTCTTATGAATTTTTATCTGTCGTGATGCGTAAGCAATCACCTTTTCTCTTTGCATTAGCACAGCGCCCAACCCTTTAATCGAAGCATCACAGTAAACGATGAAGTCTTCGCTTCCTTCGGGTAAAGCTAGAATTGGTGCACTACACAACTTCTGCTTTATCAATTGAAAAGTTGTTTCTGCTTTGTTACTCCAATCAAACTTGACCTTCTTTTGAGTAAGCTTGGTCATTGGTTTGGCGATCTTTGAGAATCCTTCGATGAATCTTCGGTAATAACCGGCAAGGTCTAAAAATTAACGAATCTCCGTTGCAGTCTTAGGAAATGCCCAATCTTTAATGGATTCGATCTTGGCGGGATCCACGTGAATACCCTTACTGTCAATCACGTGACCAAGGAACTGTACTTTAGAAATCCAAAATTCGCATTTAGAGAATTTGGCGTACAACTGCTCCTTCTTAAGCAACTCCAAGATTAACTTGAGATGCTTTTCATGCTCTTGCTTGCTCTTTGAGTAAATCAGAATATCATCAATAAAGACAATCGCGAATTTATCCAAATATGGTTTGCACACCCGATTCATGAGATCCATAAATACAGCAGGTGCGTTAGTTAAACCAAACGGCATAACTTGAAATTTATAATGTCCATATCGAGTTCTGAATGCGGTTTTCGGAATGTCTTCTTCACGAACCCTTAGTTGATGATAACCCGACCTCAGGTCGATCTTCGAGTAGACACTCGACCCTTGAAGTTGATCGAACAAATCATCAATCCTTGGAAGCGGGTAACGGTTCTTCATCGTCAACTTATTCAATTTTCGGTAATCAATGCACATCCGGAATGATCCATCCTTCTTCTTGACAAACAAGACCGGAGCTCCCCAAGGTGAGGAACTAGGTCTTATAAAGCCTTTGTCGGAAAGTTCTTTCAGTTGGTCCGACAATTCTTTCATCTCGGACGGAGCTAATCGATAAGGTGCCCGTGCTACAGGTGCAGCACCAGGTATCAAATCGATTTGAAATTCCACTTGGCGGGTTGGTGGAATACCCGGCAAGTCCTCAGGAAATACCTCAGGAAAGTCTTGAACTATTGGTACGTCTTCAAGTCGCTTCTCCTTCGACTTGTCTTCCGCCTTTTTTGTGGTAACATGTGCCAAAAAGATAGGACATCCCTTCAGCAAATACTTTTGTGTTTTGGTGCACGAGATGATGTTTAATCGTGACTCGTGTCCGCTGTTGCTTCCGTCACCATGAAAAATTAAAATTTCGTCTCCAAAGGGAATACGAACGAGTTTCTCATCACAAACGATTACGGCATGATATTTAGCTAACCAGTCCATACCGATAATGACGTCAAAACTACCCATCTCTACGGGCATTAAGTCGATGTTGAATGGATGATTTAGAAAATTTAAAGTGCAACCCCGTATAAGTGTATTAACCCAAATTATTCTACCGTCAGCTAACTCGACATCATAACCATGATCTAATGTAGTCGGGATGATATCAATCAAAGAACAAAATGCAGTAGATAAACGTATTTAAATAATAAGCCATAATTACTATTATTATTGCTCATTTGCAAATTTATTTTTCAAACTTATTGATTTGAAAACGAGAAGATATATTTTATTCTCAATTTGATTTATCAAAAACGACCCGCCAAAATGAATTATTAATTATGGGGTATACTAGCGTTTGATGTAAAACGACATTCCGAACAACTTTTTAGTTTTACCCGAGACTTGAAACCAAGCAGAAAATGACTAAAATAGCCTTGCAAAATTTTGAACACAACTAGTACCAACCCAAGAATGATTAAATTTACATTTAATTATCAATTTTTATTAAATAAAAGCATTTAATAAATTAATTAATATTTTATTCAAAAGCGTTTATTTAAAAACGCGAATGTTCAAAATTAAAGTTTTATTTTTACGAACAAAGTTACCCGGGATACCCGATGACTACACAAAATAAATAATAAACGTTAAATAAATTTTATAAAAACATTTATAAAAATTAGTCGAGTGAATACTCATTTTTATCAGAAAAATTATTTGGAAAACAATGGCGCAAGTTTCGTATTTTAATTCCTCCGTTAAGTACCTCAAACGAGTCCCGAATCAATAATTAGCAAAAGTTACATGTTAGGTCCCTGTGAAATATTTACAAAGTTAACCCTCAACTATTAACAACTATTCAAAAAAAAAATTTAACACTTTTATTATATATATAATTTATATCTTTTTTTTCATTTCTATAAAACTAAACACACACACACAAATACACACTCTCTCCCTCCTCCATCTTCCCCAAAAAAAATCCGGCCACCCTCCCCGCCGGCCACCATGCCGCCGCCGCCGGAAAAGTTTTCCGGCTAGCGTTCCGGCCGAAACCAAATGTTATCCCCATGACCCGATCTACCCGATCCCCGTATCCACTCGCCGCCACGCGCCTCCACTTCCTCTGGCTGCCTCCCCACCGCAGCCCACCATAACACCACCTTCATCATAACACCACCCTCGCTGCCGCCATAGTAGCACCACCATTTTCCATAGCTACCACCACCCCGTCACGCATCTCTGCCTCCAACCGACACCAACACCACTACCACGGCTGTCCTGCCACCGCTGCCATCACCACCTTCACCATCTCCTCCAACCGAAGGATACCACCACGCCACCCTCTCCACAATAGTCATACCCACCAACCGCTCCACCTCCATTGCCACCCGTCACCTCAGCCGAAACCACCACCACTTTTCTCATTTTTCCTTTTTATTGAATGGTTAAAAATATTTGTATAAATTATGTTGTAATAATTGATTTTAAAGGTGTGTTTGTTTGTGATGTTTATCAGCCCGTAAGGGTGTTTGTTTTTGCGTTTTAACAGCCCACTTAGGGCGTTTGGGTTTGCGTTAGACAGCCCCTAAGGGGTGTTTGTTTCTGCGTTTTGTTGCCATAAAGGTGCGTTTGGCTGTATAAAACAGCCAAGAGGCTGCGTTTGGTTTGTTTAAGGACCAAATAGTGCGTTTGGTTCGGCCGCTTGCACCACGGCTGCGTTTGGTTCAGATAAAAAAGTCACTAGAGGGTGCGTTTGTTTTATTAAACCATAAGGGTGCGTTTGGATATGAGTTTTACAGCCGGTAGGGGTGTTTGTTTCGCTGGTCAACGACCCATAAGGGTGCGTTTGGAACAACAGCCTTCGGGTGTGTTTGGTTAAGTGGTTAACAGCTTTCGGGTGTGTTTGGTTTTACTTATGATATCTATTATCTAGTCTAGTTTAAAAATAAATTGAAACATGCGGATATTGGGGTGATTTAAGTGGTAAAACATTGAGTTTTATAAAAATGGAAACGTCCTACAAACGGCAAAGTCATGCCAAAATTTCTAAAAATCTTTATACTTAGTAAATTTTCATTAAAGTTTATACTATTTTAGAAACCCGATAAAATGACAAAGTTATATAGTTTTTAAGATTATTAAAGTGTTATTTTACAATAAAACGGTAAATAAACGAAAACTATACTTTTATAAACAAGATAACTAGTTTAGTTAAAACGCGTAACAAAATACTAAATTATAAAATATTATTTTATAATTCTCAACTATAACTTTTGTAAAGTCTTTAAAACGTCATTTACCTAACTTGTAACTTTAAAACGTGTATTTACTTTTACGCAAGAGCTTTTTATTAATTTAATTTGTGACGTTTGAAAAAGTGTCGAATTATATTATCACCGTTATTTTAATCACATTTCTTATATAATACTTGTAAAGTATTAAAAAGGAAGCTAGGGTTTAGTGAAGGAAAGCAAGGGTTTATTAAGTGCAAGTTTGGTTTTTGTGGCTAAACAAGGGTTTAGTACTTATACATCATCATAATCATTCTTTCTTCATTAAGGTCCCATTTAATGTTATGTTGCGTTGCTATAATTATCATTTTTATGCATATGATCATTCTATTTAGCTTATATCACCATTTAAGTTTTAATCATGAAAATGAAGTTTTCACTTGAAATGACCACATGGACTACTTTCATATATGTTGTGTTACTACATATATCATGATAAAAATGATGATAAAATATTGTATCAAGTTTGTTGTTGATGGAAAACATTGATTAGAGTTAATTAGGGTTTTCTTAACTTTACTTAATTATGTTTCAACTTAAATGAAATACATTAGACATGTTAAATATTGTTATGGACTTTTAATCATGTTAATCGTAGAACACTTTAAAATAGGTTCATATGGGAAAGAAATAACTTTATGTACCCCAATTGTTCGGTAATAAAAATGAATAAATGGACAAAACTAGTATAATTAGAGGGGATTTTCTTAAGTAAAGTTATATATATTAAGTATTTATCATGGATTATGAAACACATTGGTAATTGGGTCACCCTATCTAGTAGGACCTTAATTTGTATGGACAGTAAGGTGATAATCATAAGGATGATATTAATATCCAATATGATATGAGACTTGTGGTAAAATAACAAAAGTGGTTATAGTAATTCTTAATTTATTATTAACAAGGGAAAAAGTATCCAAATATGGGGACTTAACAAAAAACAAGCATAAACATTCTGTTCCCAAATCCGAATTTTTTACATACTCATTTTTTATATCATTATAAGATAATACATTTCGACGATTCCGAAAAAGTTATAAAAGAAGAAGAAACTTGGGTCAAACGGATCTAAATAACGAAAAAAAAGGTTACGTTTAAATTTAAAAAAAACGGCAGTTTATACGTTAATAAAACGAAGTCGTAAAGGTAAAACTTTTCTATAAAAAGCATTTTTATAAAAAATTACAAACAGCAAGGGGGGTATGCCTTGACCAAAGACCATGCTATGGCCATTCCTAAGACTTATTTATGTTCCCTTGACTAACCTAACATATTTGCTACTTATACATTACATAAAGAGACTCATACAACACCAACACTTAGACAAATCAAACCAAAAACCTCTCTTTTGCTCCATCCTTGGCCACGGCTCAAACAACCTTCAACACCAAACCCATACAAAATTTTCTACAATCCATACACTTCTATATACACCTATTCTAAGATATACTAAGGCATTTGCAAGCATTGAATCACCATTTCCAAGTATTTCTCAAGTAAAAGGAAGCTAGGATTTAGTGAAGGAAAGCTAAGGTTTATTAAGTGCAAGCTTGGTTTTTGTGGCTAAACAAGGGTTTAGTACTTGTACATCATCATCATCATTCTTCTTAAGGTCCATTTAAACTCTTTATGTTGCTATAACTTTTATTATTATGCATATGATATTTCTATTTAGCATAAATCACCATTTAAGTTTTAATCATGAAAATAAAGTTAACCTTGGTAGCTTGGACACATAAGGACTATTATGGACAAGTAAGTGATAATATAAGGATGATATATAATATACAAGATATATGAGACTTGTGGTAAAATACAAAAGTGGTAAAGTATAAAGAAAAGATCAAAAATGGACTTAACAAACAAGCATAAACATTCTGTCCCAAATTCGAATTTTTACATACTCATTTTATATTTTTATAAGATAATACATTTCACGACGATTCCGAAAAAGTAAGAAACTTGTTAAACGGATTAATAACGAAAAAGTTACGTTAAAAACGAGTTATACGTTAATAAACGAAGTCGTAAGTAAATTTTTATAAAAACATTTTTATAAAAATTATAAACAGCAAGGGTTGATATTTTTAACAAATAATACATATTTTTAGGATTCCAAAATGATAAGAATCGTAATTTTTCAATTAATAACGAACGAGTTATGAATTTCGCAAGTTTACGACAATTAATACTTTTATAAAACTATTTTTATAAAAGTTACTATTCATGACAGAAAGTTATATTTTTGTAAACCTCATAAAAATATAGAACTTTCAAATACGAGAACGTCCTCGAAAGAATCATTAAAAACGGAGCTATAACGAATAAAATACGACATTTACGGGTTTTACGACGACGAATACGATTTTTATAAAACTCACGTCTGATGTGAACAGTAAAAGTTACTGTTCACCAGTAGGTCCGAAATTCAAAAATGTCAATTTATGATAACTCGTCTTGATACGAAAAGATGGGCATAAGAAACGCGAGAATCGGGTTTAAAACGCGAAAGTTACGCCAGTTTTACTAAACGGTAATTATAAACGTTTTAACTTATTAAACACAATTTTTCCAAAACCATTAGTTGGTGATTGAGCTATATAGAATATTATGTGGTTATCAAAGTACTATATTACTAGGGAGTTTCATAATGAGGCCTCTTCGGATGGCGTTTCGACGAGTTGTTGGATTTACGATTTAAAGTGTCCTAACTCCTCGAACGTCATGTCATGACCTCTTTAATTATGATAGCCCGAACGATAGTACGATATAATCTATAGGATTACATTCAATGTTATCAATTAAAGTACTCGGTACTTATACGACCTATGATAATTTAGGTTGCATTCGATCTTTTACGTGACGCATTATCTGCGATATTTGGATTATCAGAACTCAAGGTGAGTTCATAGCCCCACGTTTTACATGATTTGTTTTATAAGTTTTGGGGTGAGAACATGCTTGTTTACAAATGCATTTACATGGTTGATTTCAAATTGAATTATGCACTTCTTTACTTGTCATGCGATGAGATACAATACTTGGTTTACTTTTTGGACGTAAACACATACTTGACTTTTAAGAATAATTACGGATTAGCTTAGGTTTCATGAACTGTAAATCACTTGGAGGGTGAGCGCGAATGTTATAAAATAGATCTATTGGGGATTGACAACCCCCGTTCGGGTGATTAGCTCTCACTAGTTCGAGATCGAACTAACGAACGTTATATCATGTCGGATTACGACTGGATTGGTGTCTACAGGGCCAACACTGAATACTAATGAATTTTTACCGTGCCTTGAATAAAGTGGCATACTTATAAGTCTACGTCGCAGTTCCATGAACTTAGAGTAATCGTAATCATTTCTCTTACATACTTGAAACTAATTGGGATATTGTGCTCATTATAATATCTACTTGAAACATTTTTGGATATTGTGCTCATTATAATATCTACTTGAAACATTTTTGGATATTGTGTTCATTATAATATCTACTTGAAACATTTTTGGATATTGTGTTCATCTACTTGAAACATTTTGGGATATCGTGTTCATTACAATATATACTTGAAACTTTTTGGGATTTTATATAAGGAAACCTATATATGTCGGTTTATGTGTTGCAAGTCTTGTATGGGCGAAACTTGTAACACTGTAGACCTATATATATAGTTTTGGGATTTACAATTATACTTACGAAAACCTATGAACTCACCAACTTTATGTTGACCCTTTTAAGCATGTTTTCTCAGGTGAAATAGATGCTTGGCCTATTTGAGGAACATTGGAGTCCAAACTTTTCAAGAATACTTTTCAAACGACACTTAGAGGTCGTTCTCTCATGACTTGTGCAATGGTATTATGAAGTAACGCTCCCGGAAACACATTCCGCTGCGACCCAATTTTGGGGGTGTTACAGATTGGTATATAGAGTTATATCACCACCTAATAGTTTTTGTTTAATTTATAAAGTCAAAACAATATTTAACTCGTGCTTGATAAATAAGTGTCCAAGTATATGATCCGTAAAAATATTATTTTTGTCCAATAATTGATTATTTGTTAATAACACTTAATTTAATATTTTTATTGTTTATATAATAATATTATATAAATAGTTTAATTCATTTTTTTATAAATTAATATTTATAAAGTTAAAAACATGTATAGATATTATATAAGTAATATTCTATATCTTTTCAATATTATTTTTATAGACCTTAAACGGTATCCCGAAAGTACTGTTAAATTGGCATGTTATTTTAATAATCATAACTGCTTTGTTGTATTTTTATAAAAAGTGCGATAAATTTATTTATAAAAAGATTACAACATTTATAATTTCTAATTAAATATATATACATTTCTAGACTCTGAAAATCCTAAATATTAAGTAAAACGTCATTCCGAACAACTTTGTAGTCTTATACTTTGGCCGAATCAGACCCGAAAGCCACATCAAAATGGACCCGGATGTCAATGTAGTTCACAACTTTTCCGCAGCTTTTCACAGCTTTGTAAAAGTAGCTGTGAAATAATATATACTTTTCGAAATCTTTAAAAAACTCATAACTTACTCGTTTTAACTCCGTTTTTCAAGTTCTTTATATGTACGACATCGTGTCGAGATGATCTATCGAAATAAAATAGTCACAGATTTTATAAAGATTTGTACCGAAACAGTAACATCAAACTGTTTTTATTAAAATGCTTTTTATATATTTAATTATCATAATCTTGAAAAATTCATAACTCCTTCGTTATAGCTTCGTTTTTCGAGTTCCTTATATGCACGGAATCCTTATGAAGTGTACTATTTAATTGACAGGTCTATACTATTTATAGAACTTTGTATTTTCACAAATTAAACAAACTAACCAGATTTATATGTTTTATAAGTTGTATTTACATGTTTTAACATAATTAAATTCTATAAGTCCTCTAATTTATTGAATGCACTTCTTGGTGTATATTTTATGTTCTCAATTTTATGTTCATTAATTTATGTCCAAAAGTCCAAATAAAATGTCCTCATAATTATTTATTTATAAACTTTATAAATAAACTTTTAACAATTAATTTATCAATTAATATTATAAATTAATCAACACTTGTATAACATCAAATAAAACATGTTCTTGCATCTAACATATTTTAAACATCATTTTATCATGTGTAAGTATTTATTCGATTGTGTATATGCTTGTTTTATTTTATAACTTTATAAAATAATTAGTGGTGATGTAACAAAATAATAAACATGAATGTATATAAATGAAATAATTAAATGAATGTGTAAGGATTATGATGGACCTTATGAATAAATAAAGAAGTGAACCCTAAATCAAAACCCTAGTTTCTTTAACCCGAAATCCTTTTTATTAAAACCCTTGATTAAACAAAACCCTAGCTTTGAAATACTCGTGAAACACCTTATATAATAACCCTAACAATACTTGTATAATTATGTTCTTGATAAAATGAAAATTATGATCTTTCTTGGTTATGATTTTGAGTTTTAACCTTGAATGAGAGAAACAAAGAGATACTTTGATAAATTTGCTAGTTGTAAGTGTGTGTTTAAGTCTTACATTTAGTCTTCCTTTTATACTAGCAGTATAACGCTCAAACCTAAGATAGGATACGGTTAGAATTAGGGTTAAGGACAAGGATAGGACAACAGATTGGGTTCTTGGTTTTATAAGGATTATGGTTTAAATGGTAGTTAAAAGGAAGGTAAGAATTAATTAGAAATGACCTTAGTAGATGATTTATGTTTTATTTATGTTTTAATACTTGTAAAACTGGCCTAGGGGTTTATAAGTGTAGACATGATTTAATTTTTGTGTATTGGGTATAATAGTGGGTATTTGTTGAAGTATAGATAGGTATTGGTGCTTCCATGCATGCATAAACGTAATTTATTGTGAAACGTAAATGTTTTACGCAACCGGTAAAAATAAAAAAAGTGAAAAGTTATAAATTATCTTCGTAATAATTATATAACACTTGATTGACGTAAACTTTTATTTTTTGATGACGGTTTACGTTGAATGATGATTTTTAGTTTACGCGATTTAACTAAACGGTTGAAATTAAAAGTAAACGGGTAAATGTTTAAAATAGATAGTTGGATATTTATTGACGTAAAATGATGTGAAGATGCGGATTGTTACAGATGGAATATATCCTTGATGGTGAATCTCCATCCTCCAAAAAATAATCATAAGCGGAAATCTAATGGAGAAAAATTAATTATTATTCAAAAGATTTTAATCTCTATTACATTGTTTCCAATTACAAATTTCGAATCATGAACATAATCGAGATTAAAATTTTATTAGATTACGGAATATATCAATAAAATGACCATATATATTTTCTAAGTCTACATGTACAACCATTTATGGTTATCACATGAAATTACGAAATTGATTGAAAATACAAAAAGAATAATCATCGAATTTCAACTCACACTTGTGTTGACGATGTTTTTTTTACGCTTAAATGTTAACAATTGCATTGTGTTATTAGCTCAATGTTTTTAAAAAAATATTGTAACGTGTTTAATACACACTCCAAGTAGGATCGACTTCATTGAAATTCCATTGGGAAATTCATTACAACTTGTACGTTATGCTCAAAACTTGGACGTCAACTCTAAAAATTTGAACACACACTCCTTATAACATATATAACTCACTCTAATTGCCAAAACAATAAAACTAACAATCTAATTGCCTCAAATATTGAAACCTGTGACTGTTTTTTAGCCTCCTAGCTCGGATTCCACGGATAAACTTAAGGCCATATGTCCTTTTTTAGGTAGACAGTATATAAGTTATAGCCAGATATTACTTGATTTAAAATTTCGGGTTCCCACTTTTTCATTATATACAAACACCCCATAATGAACGAAAATCATAACCCTAAACACAAAAATACCAAATTTTGGCAATTAGAGCATTAAATCACAAAGATCAGCAACAAATCATCAATACCAAACAACAATTGTAAGTGATTTCATCTTAATTTCTTCTCAATTATGAGTCTAGGGTTTCTATTTTTCACAAAATAAAAAATTTAGGGGGTTTTTATGTTTCTGTGGTTTCAATGCACCATTTTAGTGACTAGATTATTTAGTAATGTATAACTATTTTGCTTCCGGTAGATACTAGGATTGCATGTTTAACTTAGTTGGTAGAAATCAAATTTTGGCAAAACCCTAAATTATGTTTTTCAAACAAACTCTCACATCTAAGAGTTTTCAAAACAAATATTGTTTAACTACATTGGTAATACAACGTAAAAAGGTTTTCATCATGCATTAGATCAATGAATATTTTCTTACGAAAGTGAACAAATTCATAGCGCGACTCGCGGCGCGGTGACTCAATTTAAGTTGAGCAATATTAAACTTAGGAGCACCTTTAAGGTTGCTTAATACTATTATTATCTTTCTTTTAGTTGAGTCAATCAAACCGCACCTCCACATTGTTAGCATATAAATTACAACACCCACTTAAGTACTGCATAATTCTCTCTATTTAATTTTTTTTTCATTTCTACTTTTAGATAAGTCACTAAACATTGTTAGGTATTATCATGCCATCTTCAAATTAAGATGACGGTGGGATGCTAGAGAAGAAAGTCATTTATGGGACAAGTGAACCAATGATGTCTTAGCTAAGGAGGTTTTTGTTTGCTTTGAGTTGTGATCTTACTTAGTGATTAACATATTAGCCCTAAAGGCCCATGTGTAAAGCTTGGTCGGATTTCAACTATCTAAATTTGTGGATTTAATGGTTTAAATTAATTTAAACACACACACTTTTATATGATTTATGTCGGGAAGAGAAATTCACAAGTTGTAATTATAAGTAGTCTTAGCATCTTAGCTCGTACTTAACGGTGATCTTATTTTTAAACTTAGCATGGGAAAAGTGAAAAATCGGGGATGACGAAGTTATCTTTTAGACACTTAATTGTGCTTTTTGTTCTATGATCCTTAAAGTTACCACAAGGTAATGAAAACAATACATTATGTCAACACAAATAAGTTGTAGTTAGGTAGTTAATTATCAAGAAAAATCATAAAAAGAGAAAAAAGTTTTGAAAATGGGAAATCGGGTGTTTTATAACTTGTGATCTCTTAGCTCTCTCAACAAAAATCTTTGCTACTTTTCAAAGGTTTAGTTTGGGGAAGTTTCGAGGTATTTGGTTATAAGGCATGTGATATTGCGTGAGGACACACAATCGTTTAGTTTGGGGAATTTTGATAAGTGTAAAATACACATATCCGTTAATACCTAAAATGACCCTAAATGAACCAAAACAGACTAAAAATAGCAAAGATATGCTTGTTTTTGTGTTTTGTGTGTGCAGGTATGGATATATCAAAAATCACAAGAAAACCGTCAAAAATGGGCAAACACGGACACGAGAAACGGAAGAGTACAAGAGAGCCAAAGATTCAAAGCCAAAGTCAAAGAAAGTCACCTTCAGTCAACACTTGGTCAACCTCAGTCAAAGCACTAAAAGACAAACCCCAAATGTTACCCAAATAGTCCCTCAAGTTTCAAAAATCACACAAATGGTCCCTAAACCTAAGTGGATCATACCCGGATCCAAAAGCCCAATACCCTAGCCCATTTCCCTTTTTAATAAACTCCAAGGGCCATTGTTGCCATTTCCAAAAGTCCTTTTTACCTTACTCATTTATAAACCAACCACAAGGACTAAATTTGCCAAAAGCCCAAAGTTTAAATTAAGTTTACCCGTTTTAGTTATAAAAGAGCGCCAAAGGGGTGTTACTGTTCATCATTCCCTACCTCATTTACCCCGCTGTCAAATCAAATGGCTTTTCCAAATTGAAGGGTACGAAAGACAATTCAAGAGCTCGTTTACACAATGGCAAGGTTAATTATGTCAAATCAAGGGCTCTAATTGATCACTTAAGCATCAAAGCCACGTGGCTATGGAAGAAAGCACAAGGAGAGGTGGGTTTTACTCTTGGATCACTCAGAGAAGTAGCACAAGCTATCACATCAAGAATGACAGCTTGGCAATCCTTGAGTGTCCACACTTGATCCAACGGATGAGATCATTGATCCAATGATTGAAGAAATGAATGGCAGAGATTAGTGATGCAAGCAAGGGCCTAGAATCTTCTCTCACATTCTTTGGCAGGCTATAAATATCACACTCACACACACACATTGTATCTTCTTTTTCCTTTTTCACCTAGTGTAGAATTTTAGCTTTTAGTTAGCTTATGTATTTTCATAAAAAGCCTTTTGTAATTTCCTTTCTAGTAATGTAACAAGTTGTTTCAGTTAATAAAGTGTTCCTTTAATCTTTCATAAAGCCTCTTTCATTATTTAAGCTCCTAAAACTCAATTATGACTCTCAAAAGTGTGTGTACTGTCCTCATAAGCTCCTAATGAAGTCATAGCTCTCATAAGTCTATAAGCTTATGATTGAGCTTAATTCAGTCTAAATCTACTTAAATCATAAAACTAGTTTAATACCTTGTCTTATTTGGATTAAAAGCTAAATGGAAGGGGAGCTAACCATGGATGAGCTCCCATGGACTTATACTAGCTTATCCATTTGGATAAGCTAGAGCTAGTAGCTGCTAAATTGAATTTAAGCTTCTGTTTAGCTGAAGCTTTTGTAAGTTTTTTATATTTTAAATTTCCTTGTTCCTTTTCATTTCTTGCTTAATAAATTACTTTATTGCTTTAAATTTTTAATTTACTTGTTAATCTGCTTATCTAGTTGCTTAATTAGGCTTATTTGTATTTCATTTTGCTTATTAATCATGCTTTCTTATCTGTTTTTAGCTAATGTAGTTTAGAGTTTAGATTTTCATTACTTGTCTTCAAAAATCGTAAAAAGTCAAAAATAATTTAGTTTAGTGGTTTAATTCTTAATTCTAAAGCT
The DNA here is from genome assembly GCA_026074375.1 of Tanacetum coccineum. Taxonomy (NCBI): domain Eukaryota; kingdom Viridiplantae; phylum Streptophyta; class Magnoliopsida; order Asterales; family Asteraceae; genus Tanacetum; species Tanacetum coccineum. The sequence continues at coordinate 12,048 of BQNB010079997.1, read as the reverse complement.
AAGTAGAATTGCTGATTGTGATTGTCAGGCTATCATAACTAATTAATGCAACAGGTACTTAGGTTTATTTAGTTTTTTAGAGTCTTAATATCAAAAGCTTTTTCAATTATGTCAAGTAGTTAAGAGTGTTTGGATTAAGTCTGTTTGACCTTTAAAAGTTAATATAATTTGGAAATTTCACTTTGCCTAGTTGAATCTTAATATTTAATAAGGTTTTAAATAAGTTTGGTAAATTAGTTTGAGCTTTTGATAAAAAAATTTTTGCTTATTGTGTTATCTATGCACCAGGGGAGCTTTCTCCTTGCATTTAGATTGCTAAAATTTGACTCAAGCTCTTGTGAGCTTGATACTTGTTTGTATCTAGTTTAGTTACACTCTTTGAGTAGATTTTATGCAGTAGAGACCACTTTGGTCTACTGCATTTGTTCCTTGCCCTTTTCATTAGTTGCATAGGCAGTAGTAACCTCAGTTACTACTGCTGACTACTTGGCTTCATTTAGATTAGTAATTGTAGGATTTAGCTTATCAAACTTAGTAGGATTTGAGTTTTCATATAGCTTAATATAGATTGAGTCTTAGGTTTCATTTTCTAGCTTAATCTCTTAGTTAAATTTGCTTTCAAAAGTTCATAAAATTCTTAAAAAGACCAAAAACAGTAGAGTTAGCTTAATGCTTTAAATTTGGATTTCTTAGCTTATAATAGTTGTTTTTATCACTTGAATCAATAGTCTAATAGTGTTTTGATAAGTTAGCAAAAGCTCAGGTTAGGTAATAGCTTATAGCTCTTAATAGCTTAGCTTAATTTTAAGTTTTTTTTATTTTTTACCTGAATTTGCTTCTTTGTTCATCAATTTTAGTTAGCTTAATGTGTTTTTAGTTCAAATAACTTTTCATAACTAGCTTAAGCACATCATAAGTTATCCAGAACATCTCTTGCTTTGTAATTTAAGCTTAATTTGAGCTTGTTACAACTGTTTTAGAAGAAACAAGCAAAATTGAGCTTAAAAGCCCACTTTCTGAGGTCAGCAACTTTAAGAGCTTATTGTGAGCTTAATATTTACTTTCAGCTTATATGGTTTTTATTAAAATTGTTTAAAAACATGTTTTCTTTAAGTTTCAATATTTAGTTTTTATAAAAAGTGAAAAAAAAATAAAAAAGGAGCAAAAAGGGGGTTTGCCAGTTTTGAACTCAAGACCTCACACTCACAACACACACGCCTTAACCATCATGCTACATTATCTCATCCAACCTCTTCTTCTTTCATTTATTTAATATACTCATTTTCTTTTTCCTTTTTCATTTAAAAGCCGTAGTATAATAAGCTGTTTTCACAGCTTATTTGATAAGCTGAGTTGCTTATTTTATTTTTCCTATCTTCCTTGTTACTTTTTAGACTTTTTCCTGATTTTTTGGTAATTTTTCATTAAGTAGATAATTTTTAATCATTTTTCTTAAGTTTTAATTTTTGAAAAATCATTAAAAATAGAAAAAAGTTTCAGAAAAATACAAAAAAATAGTTTTTAGCCTTAGAATAAATACTTTTAGTTTTACATTAAGAAAAATCATTTTCAACCCTTTTAGATCTTTATTTTCACTTTTGAGCTTTTAATTTTAAGTTTAAAAATAGGTTTTTAATTTTAAAAATAGTTAAAAATAGTTTTCTGAGTTTTTATGTTATTTTAGACTTTTTTAAGTTTAAAAATAATTTTTCTAAATTTTTAGGACTTAATTTGCTATTTTTTTAGGATTTAATTAGATTAAAATAGTTTTTAATTCATAAAAAAATTCAAAAATAATCAAAAAAATGTTTTTCTTTTTCTTAAAATTTTCTTTTTTCATATTTTAGGTTTAGAAATTTAGTTTATATTTTTAGGAGTTAATTTTAGTGTATTTGCTTATTTCTCGCTTTTAGTTGCTCCCGTTAAATTGTTTAAGTGTTTAATAACTTTTAATTGGTCATTTTAATTGTTGTTTTTAATTATTATTTAAAGAAACTCAAAAATATCTTTTCTCTCATTCAAATCATAATCCGAGCTAAAACGTGGTTTCAATTTCACAAGTCGTTGTGGAAACGACCCGGGTGATCATACTTCCCGGTTAAATATACGTATTATATATTATATATATATCTTTTAAGAGTGAATTTTCCTTAGGGAATTTTCTTAACTGCTCTTGTGGTAATATATCGTATATTTTATTATTCTATTTTATCACACATCAGTATTCTAAAGAACAAAGCTCGGTTAGTGGCTCGTGGTTACCGTCAAGAAGAGGGAATTGATTTTGAAGAGTCTTTTGCTCTGGTTTTAAGATTAGAGGCTATAAGGATTTTTCTCGCGTTTGCCGCTCACATGAACATGGTCGTCTACCAAATGGATGTGAAGACTGCGTTTCTGAATGGTAATCTGCGAGAAGAGATTTATGTTAGCCATAACTTGTTTTCCCAGTTTTGTCAAGAATTATAAAATCCCGTGTAGTTTCAAGAATTCAAATACTTACAAGACACCTTAATCAAACACAATTTCTTTCTACCACCGTTCAATCCGACAATAATATTTTAACATACAAATTTCTCAATGACGACTCTTGCTGATAAAACAATTCTTTCAGGTGCTGACAATCGTGGAAGAATGATTCTATATATGATGAATAGACAACATGGAAGAATGATTATTGAATCCGTTGAAAATGGTCCACTCATCTGGCCTTCAATTGAAGAAAATGGAGTGACAAGACCAAAGAAATATTCTGAGTTATCTGCTACGAAAGCAATTCAAGCTGATTGTTATCAATGCAACAAATATTATTCTCCAAGGACTACCACCTGAGGTCTATGCATTGGTTAGCAATAATAAAGTCGCCAAGGAACTTTGGGCAAGGATTTAACTTCTCATGTAAGGAACTTCATTGACGAAACAGGAAAGAAAGTGTAAGCTTTATGATGAATTCGATAAGTTTGCTTATAAGAAGGGGGAAACACTACGTGAGTTCTACTTGAGATTTTCATTGCTACTCAATGACATGAACATCTACAATATGAAACTAGAACAATTTCAAGTGAACATCAAGTTTTTGAACACTCTTCCTCCTGAGTGGAGGAAATTTATGGCAGATGTTAAACTGGTTCGAATTACACTAACACCATTTGCAGATGCAGATCATGCTGGTTGTCAAGATACACGCCGTAGAACATCTGGTAGTATGCAGTTTCTGGAAGATAGACTTGTTAGCTGGTCATCAAGAAGGCAGAAAAGCGTTGTGATATCTAGTACGAAAGCTAAATATATTGCTATGTCTGGCTGTTGTGCTCAAATCCTCTGGATGAGATCACAGCTTACCGACTATGGCCTTGGATTCAATAAAATTCTAATGTATTGTGATAACAAAAGCGCTATTACCTTATGCTGCAACAATGTTCAATATTCTAGGTCGAAGCATATAGACATCAGATTTCACTTTATCAAGGAGCATGTTGAGAATGGGGTGATCGAACTTTATTTTGTCAATACGGAGTATCAACTAGCGAACATCTTCACAAAAGCCCTTACAAGAGAAATAATTGAATTTCTCATCAACAAGCTGGGTGATTCAGTTGAAAGCATAGTATATATCTCTATAGTGCAAACTTTCACTAACCAAGATACCGTAAGTAATTAATCACTTAGGAAAGTAATTAATACACGGGTCGTAAATTCCTCGAAGAAGTCGTGAATTGAGATTTGGCGATAATTCGGATTCGAGTTAAGAATGATAAAGGATTTTTGAACTTTTGATTATACTACAAATATAATAGAACAATTATACTATAGAAACGATTAAAGAAACTAAAATCAATTAACTAGCACGAAAAATTAACAAACATTAACTAAAAACGTGAGCTAAAACGAGAATTTAAAATCTAAAGCACTTCTAATAACAAACTTTATACCTAAAAATCACAAATTTAAAAAGAAAAATTTAGGAAAAAGAATTGAAATTTTTTAACTATTTTTGAATTTTTTATGAATTTTTAAAGAAAAATGAATTAACAAAAATAAACTTTTTCTAAAAATTATCACTAAAATTTTACTTTTATTTTTCAAAAATACTAGATTTAAAAAGAAAATTTTTACAAAAAGAATTTTAATTTTTCAACTATTTTTCTATTTTTTTTTATTTATTTAAGAAAAAGAAATTATCTAAAATCTATTTTAATTCCTAGAAAATACAAATTTAATTGGAAAAATAAAGAAAAATGGTTTTTATAAACTAGAAAGGTGCAGAAAATCTATGGAATAAAAAGCCCTAAATTTTAAGAACTAATTGAACCCTAATTTGATCAATTAAAAGTAAACCCTAATTTTCATTAAACTAAAATCAAAAATTTTAATTCTATTTTATTTTTCCTAAAAGTCTAGGGTAGAAAGTGTATTAAAGGAAAGTAAAGGGTAGGCGGGTAAACTATTGGGAATTTACACTTTAGTTAAAACGGGTACCCCTTTACTATTGAAAAATTACAAAACAAACCCTACGATCTAGCTTATTTTTGGCTTATTGAAAAATTGAGAATTAGCAAAAACTTAAAACATGAAAGTTACTAATGAGCTTATACTAAACAACTTTAACAAAGGCACTTGCTAATTTTATCAACAGAATAAGCTAGAAATTAAGCTTTTTGCTACTGTTCACAGAAACAAGGTGTTTAAGAGCTTTTTCAAGTTTTGGCTTATTTCTAGCTTATTACTAGATTAATTTGAAAACTAAAAGAAGCTATATGTAGATTAGGATGTATACTAAGGATGTCTAAGAAAAAAATAAGCTAAGCTTTAACAAAAATAACAAGAAAATTGAACTTAAAAAGTGCAAATTTTAGCTAAAAACTGTTTTAAGCTTTTCTCTATTAAGCTAAACTGCTTATTTATGATCCTGAAAAGCTGAAAATTTGGAAATAAGCTATGCTAGGAATATAAAACTAACCTAGATAAAAGGTTTCTAAAAATTTCAACTAGAAATAAGAAAAGTCTAAAAGGAATAAGCTAGTGATCCAAAGTTCTGCTATTCAACTTTTGAAAGTACAAATAAGCTATTCTAAAAGCTTAAAATAAAAACTAAGAGATTTATTATACTAAGCTAATGGAGTACTACTTAGATTCTCACAACTAGATTCTAACTTCTAACTATGAATGCTAAAAAATTGCTTAAAAGATCACAAGCAACAGCAGTATAAACTGCTGTTTGCTGATGCAATTGGCAAAGAACTAAAGTGCAAACTTTGAGGTTAGAATTCTCTAAACTATCACTACGTGATACTCCATCCTATAATAACCCTTTTGTTGACAATAAAATGGATTAAGAGACACTAAATTCTAAAATCACTTTACACTTAAAACTCCCCTGGTGCTAGACAAACTTTTTAAGCTCTAAATTTTTGAATTCAGCTAACTAACCTCTGAAACCTGTTTTAAACTTGTTAAAATGACTTAACTCAGCTAAATGAAGCATTTTGACAAAATAGTTTTGACTTTAAAAGTCAAATTAACCTAAATCCAAACACTCCTTAATTCTAACTGTCCCAAACTATTTGTACTTAAAAACTGATTTAAAAACTAATTCTAGCTAAATCCTGCGTATATTACTCACACTAGAAATTACCTACATTCAGTGTTTTAGAACTAAAAAAAACCTACAGCTTATAAGGCTCCGAATAGCTAGTTTTCTCAACGCTAGCCTATTAAACTCTAAAAGAAGAAATTTAAAAGAGAAATTAGATTACACAAAATTTTATATAATGAAACTTTAAAACAACTAGATATTAAGCTAAACAAACATGTTTTGAAGAGAAATTGAACAAGATGAATAGAAATAAGCAATGTCTTAAGCTTAACATTAACTGAATGAAATTTAAAGCAAATGTAAACCATGAAATTTTTGTAGTCTCAGTCAAAGCACTCTTGTTGCGTGAGTGGCTTAAAGCAGTACCTAAGTGCACTTGCCTCATAATACCTTGAGCTTTAAGTCTATAAGGCTTTTAAAAGCTTATTATCGATATAGATTAGCTTTCTGAACTTGCTCGATCAATTTAAACTCAATTCGGCTCTCAATCATTCGAGTTTCTAATGGTCAATCCGAACCTTATTAAAAAATCTTTTAACAAGTGTTGAACTACTTTTGTACTTAAGAAAATGTAATAAGCTAAAAATAGCTTATTACAAGCTTATTGCTAAAAAATGGCTTATTACTTGAAAATTTGAACACAAACACAATTCAATAGGTTATATTGACTTTAAAAATGGGAAGTACAAGGCGAAATAACAAGAGGTACAACTAAAAATAAAGGATTTGAAAGAAACTTGAAAGATGCGCTACAGTACAGAGCTTCTCTCATCTTAATACAAAGAGAATTGAACACTCTAAAAACTACTAAACTATTCACTACTCTTTTCTAATGATCGTTTAAGCTTCTATTTATAGAGGGAATCGATGAGAAGATGTAAGCTTGACTCATTGACAGCCTTTGGATCCAATCTCTTTGAATGCAGGCCGTTAGATTCAATTGATGAGGTGTCCAAGCCAATTAAATGTTGACACGTAAGCGCAATGATGTGGTGGAGTTTAAACGAGGTAAATAAGAGAAAGGAGCGGGGAAGTGATTTTGAGCAGGTGGGTTTGTTGCGAAAATGGGCGGGAAAAACAGTTGGGAAGGTTGTTAGGGAAAACATGACCCGCGTTTCTTTTGAAACTTTGGGGAATTGGCAATAGTAGTCCTTGTGTTTGATATCCATTATTATAGTATAAAAGCAACTTTCAAATTTGCATATTTGGCCCTTGTAGTTCATATCTTCCTTTTTCCTTTTAATAACCAACTTTTAACTTTTTTTCAACTTTGGTCCTTTGTCTTTATTATCATCCAAATGAACCCTTGAGCTTTGAAAACTTGTCAACATTGACCCTTTGACTTTCATTTGGGTCTTCATTGACTTGTATCGGGCTGATCCGGCTTTGATCTTTCAAATCTCTCTCTTGTCTTTTCATTTCTTGTCGGTCTTTGGCTGTTTTTGCTCACTTTTGATTTTATTTTCTTTCCTGCACAACCAGACACAAATAGCAACAATTTTTTATTCTTTGCATTTACTTGGCTTTTATTTGGCAAAATCCGGGTAAGTTATAAATACAATTAAGATTTTCAGTACCATTAGATGATGGCTATACAAGAAAAAAAATGATACTCCCTATTATCTAATCATCAGACCGATTACATGTCTAAGTTTCTGTGTGAGTATCCCACTTGTTTGTGTCCGCCAGCGGCAAAGATGAGGGTAACAACACGGAAATATAAGACAAATATCTTGTATTTAAAAAATGGTTTGACTAGTTAGTTACTAAAGTCTTTTATGTTTGAGTTGTAGTATTTATCATTAACTATTTCCATTATTCTTAAAATGTTTGCGTCCAGCTACTATTTCTGTGTGTTATGCCCTTGTCCATATACCAAATGAATTGAAAAAGACAATGTGATAAAGTCAGAGCAACGAAATGGACTTAGCATTTCAGACAACGAATGATTTTAACTTTATGCTTCCTTTTTCGGCCCTATTCTTATATTTATATGTATAATGTAAACAACTATGTGTTTTCAATTAAACAAAATTTCTCATTCACATTATTCCTTTCACCAAATGTCAATTCTAATGATAATTTTCGAGTTCGATGTAATGGTAACAGTGAATTTTAATTAACCCCTAAATATCAAAAATGGTTCAATACTGAATTTTAATGTTAATTAATGAATTTTGCTCAGATATGGTTAGCTATCTTAATAAAGAAACATAACAAGTACAGAACCATACCCTCTATATTACACGTGCCACAAACAACAAGTTATCAGGTATGAAAGCCAATTAAAAAATGATTATGATACTAATGTTATGTAGACATAGCCCTCCAAAAGTGCTGCGGAAGTCCAAATTTATGTTCTCGGTCATCAGTAGATTTAAGCGATGTTGATTCCAATCGATGGTTCTTTGGAAGAATCATTGCTGGTATATTTTGAAGAAAACAAAATTAAACCTACAACAGTCACTAACGCGTTTCTACAAAACAACTCTCACCACAAACATTTTGCAAAGATAAAACCATCATAACAAGGCTCTGCTTACTTGACTCTTCTTGGTGGACCTTGGATTTATTAACAAAAACCAAAACCTACTTTAACCACCTTATGCAAAACCATTTTCAATTTCACTTGTTAGAGATAATAATGGGGTCTAGTGGTGATCGATTGCTAGAATCCCGATGTATGTCAATGGTGGAACAATGAACATCACGATTCCAAGACTGAAACTAGAAGAGATAAAAGAATTTTTGTTTAATATTCTTGGTACGAAGATTCATGCTCTTTATTATAAAAGTACCACACAATGGCTTTTCAATCACCATCAAATTGATAAACAAGTATGATATGCATGTGATGTTTGATATATCTGCAGCACGATACGTTTTGGAACTTTACATTGACCACGTCGGTGTCAATTTTGTTATAGCCAAATATATATGCCTAAATGCTACCTTGGCAGAAATGATGAATCATGTCATAACTAACTACACAAGTGACAGTGAAAGACGAAAGAAGAGATGTAAACATAAATGATTCACTGTAGATCAAAATGGTTGAATAGGCGGCACCAAAGAACACTTGAGTCGAGAAAAGCTAAAGAAGTTTAAGGTTGAAACACAGTTGGGATGAATCGTATGTACTAATATTGATATCACTATATATGCATAAGATCTATTCAGATTGGTCTTCTCCATGTATAAACCTTTTTAATCATCCGTCGTGTGACGAGCGTAAAATATAGTTCCAATTTCCATTATAATTTCATCATTCTTATGTACTGGAAATTCATAAAAAACAACTCAATGACAAGCTAGATAAAGACTACTCAATGACAATGTCGATTATCTCTTAGATTTTTACACGAGTTATGTCAGGATATGACATTTCATTTGGCTTTATACTAACACTGACAAAGACTACTAAATGATAATGTCGATTATCTCTTAGCATTTTACATGATATAGGACATGATTGACACTCGCTTCATTTGCTTTTTTGGACAGTGATATAAAAGTTATGACAAAAAAGTACCCTGTTGTTTCCTTATATCCTAAACTACACTTTATTCATAAATACTCTAATCCTTCCCACACACACACAAAATTCTTTCAACAACGTTAAATATGGATTTTTCTACACATGAAGTAGTAAATATGATTCTTAGAGAATACGAAGCAAACTTAGGATGAGGTCACCTTGCAAATATTTTATTGGGCGAGTTCACTGTTATGTTGATAAGCTGCGTAGCGTGAAATACAAAGTAGATGATGCAAACAAATGTCAATACTAAGCTTAATAGCACGATTTACATACTCTTGTCGTGACCCAGGAAGGAGATATGGCATATGCAAAAAACTGGGAAGGGCAGCAAGAGAAGCTCACTCCGCTATGCAAGCATTGCTGAAAAGAATCTTTTTTCATTAAACACTTACAAAGGCAATATAGAGTCTAGATCAGGTTGCTTACCCCATTTGCCGCATGTGTGTTGTTAGTTTGTTGTAGTTTTTTTTGTTTAAGTCGGTAATAGGTTGCAAAATCTACTAGATTACATGTGATGTTTTTATATGTATCGCGCTTTCAAGTAGATAAATGTTAAACCTATTGTTCCTTGTATTCACTACTCACCTTTCCTGCTTTTCTCCATTTCATTAAACTTAAATTTTATTTCATTTACAATGACAAAAAATTACATAAAACACACACACAACATAAAAGATAAGGAATTGAAAAACATAACCGTATGATATAATAACTAAAACATGCTTCATACTACATTGCTTTGTAACTCCTAAGAAGTTCTTCTTTCTCAGCAATGGTTCTCATCAAATTAGTTCTGGTAGACATCAAGATTTGAGAGTTAATCATATCGGCGCGTGCTGACTTATCCATGGTAGTCACACCGAACTTGATTAGGGGATGGTTTCCATGGGCCTCCAGCCTCAACATTTCTGGATCACACTTCTTGAGTTGGTCAAGATAGCGATTCAACTCGAGCAACAAATTGTTGGCCAAAGTGACACCTGCTAGTAGTTCTTCCATTAGTGTCCTAATGGTACGTTGTTGCACTTCTTTTGGGTCAGTGGCCATAGTGATTCTTGTGTGAAGAGACTAAATAATTTTTTTTTTATACTTGGAGTGATTTTATATAATGGGTTTTAGAAACATATGTATTTATAGGTAAAAAAATATTGTTTTAAAAATAGCATCCAAATTCATAATGATAAATCAGCCTTTTAGCTAACATTGATAAGACTAATGATGACATTGATTATTATCGCTTAAAATTTTACACGAGTTTTTCCCACATGATTTGACAATTCATTTACTTTTTACTTACTAACATTGATAGAACTAATGAATGACATTGATATTATCACTTATATTTTTACATGAGTTATGACATGATTATGAATAATTTGTTGGGAATTTTGAGTTACTACTACCAGTACTACTATTACTGTGGTTTAGAATTGATACTGCTGCTAAAGATTGAAGAAAATAGACTAAGTAGTTAGTACTGTTAGTTATATTAGATATTTACTGTCTAGTACAAATGGGTTAGTCTGCCCGTCTAGATAGTACTGTTAGTATATAATAGTTAGTCGTACCAATAACACTCCACTGTAGCTGCTCTTCTATGTGTATGTGCCTCGTTTAGTATTAATATAGGTATAGTACTTAATATAGTCGCTCGCTCATTGCAATAATATATCGAATCCTTGGTTATACACTCCCGTGATTGGAATTAGAGACACCTCCATGCACCCCACTCCTCTCGTCCACCATCCCGTCGCTCTCGCCATTTCTGGCCTACAAGCCACACACTATTGGGTTTTTCCCTAAGTGTATATAAAGGCTCTCACCTAGTACCCATTGTTAGAATTTTCACAGCAAACACATATCAATTTATAGTTAGTTATTCTATAACCTAGGCAGAATATTTGCAATCAATATATTCAAGTTTAGTATTCATTGTTCTTCTTAGTATTGTAAGTTAGATTCCGCATAACTTGTAATATTCACAATCATAGTTTCTCATATAGTTAGTTTGGATTTATCCAAGTTAACTAAGCTTTAACAAGTCTTAAGAATATCCGTTTCATTGGGACTTCACAAGTGGTATCAGAGCTTGTAGAAAAACTCTGAATTAGAAGAACTTTATCAGATCTAGATCTCTTCCTATAATACACAATGTCTGGTGAAGAACATGCAACACAAATAGCACCGGTAGAATCTCCTCAAATGGTGTCTACTGTAAAACTTCATGTCCTCAAGAAGGGTGAATATACCCTTTGGAGTATAAGGATGGAGCAATATCTCACTAACACAGATTATAGTTTGTGGCAAGTGATCTTGAATGGTGATGGTCCTATACAAGTAACAACTGATGAAAATGGTGTTGAAACTAAAGTACCTCCAAAGACTGCTCAAGCACTATTACAAAGACAAAGAGAAAGAAAAGCTAAAAGTATTTTGCTTTTGGCTATTCCTGATGAATATCAACTGAGGTTCCATGGGATAAAGAATGCAAAAACTCTGTGGGCTGCTATCAAGATTAGATTGGGTGGTAATGTTGAATCTAAGAAGATGCAGAAGAATGTCTTGAAGCAACAATTTGAAAACTTTTATGTATCTGACACAGAAGGCCTAGATAAAGCATATGATAGGCTTCAAAAACTTATCAGCCTACTAGAAGTTCATGGTGCAGCTGTTTCTAATGAAGATGCAAATCAAAAATTCTTAAGAGCTCTACCTTCATCATGGAATAATATTGCTTTAATTATGAGGAACAAAGCTGGTATAGATGATTTGTATACTGATGATCTATACAATAATCTAAAAGTGTTTAAAGCTGATATCAAAGGTTCCTCTAAATCATCTTCAAACTCTCAGAATGTGGCTTTTCTCTCTGCAAAAGACACTAACACCAGTAATGAAGTTAATATTGCTATTG
>BQNB010079996.1:0-30070 GCA_026074375.1 Tanacetum coccineum | reverse complement strand
GCTTGAAGTTCAGACATATTTCGCTTGAAGTTCAAACATATTTCGCTTAATAAGAAAGACATATTTCGCTTGTATCTTTTTGCATATTTCGCTTGAACAAACAAAACATATTTCGCTTGTAACTAGAAACATATTTCGCTTGATGTCATATTTCGCTTGAAATGCATGTTTCTCTTCAAAATGACATATTTTGCTTCAAATCAACCTGTCATATTCCGCTTAAAACATGTTTCGCTTCATTCAAAAACATATTCCGCTTCCTTCAAACATATTTCGCTTGATTCATACCTGCATATTTCTCTTCGAGCAAAATACGTATTTTTCACACAAAATCACCAAAATCAAACCCTTTATGACCTTTTAACTTGATTTTTCTTGCACAACTAGTTACCTTATGCCTAGATCTTGCTTAAACACATAAACATAAACACATCTAAGCACAAAAATCCGGGTTAGACTTTTTGAACCAAGAACAAATAAAGTTACTTACTAACTCACGAATTTGATCTTGTTTAGCCACAAGAATCATACACAAATCCACTGTAGCTCTGATGCCAATTGTAGGATCCCGTATAACACTTCACTTCATATCATACAACACGAATCGAAGAAGAAAAGAGAAGAAGAAATGAAGGTTTTAGAGAGAGAAACAAGAGAGAGAGTTGAGAGAGAATATAGAAAAGGAAATGAGAAAGATATATTAAAGTGAACTCTTGCTTACCTTTTCCAAAGAGGAAAAGGTATATATACCCCGACACTTTAAAGTGACGTGCGGGATATTTGACTAGGACCCGGGCTCGGTTTTTGCTTGGGATTAAACCCGAAACATATACAATATTAGATTAACTATCGAGCCCGATTCCTGATACATTTCTATTACAATGTTAACTAATTAATTGATCGAGACTTAAATACATAATGAACGAACTTCATGTTCGACTCAATATTTTGAGGCTAACAAATCCCCTATTTTCAATGATCTCAAATCAGGGAGAGCACCGGATGTTCCATTCGTGGCTAACAACGTGCCTTATAAAAGATGATATTATCTTACTGACGGGATATATCCGCAATGGTCCGTTCTTATTAAATCAATTAAAAATCCGGATACGAATGACCATTAACGAATATTGTATAAGACAAAGCACGAAGCGGCAAGGAAAGATGTGGAACGAGCTTTTGGTATATTAAAGAAGAAGTGGAAGATAATTAAATATCCGGCTTGAGGGTTGACGCAAAGTAGACTATCGGATATAATGTACACATGCCTCATATTACATAATATGATAATTCATGACAAGGGTAAGGCGATATGTCCCGATTATTTTCTAGAGGAACAACACCGTGATGATGATCCTGTAAAAACACATGCAGAATCGATGCAATTTAATCAAGAGATAATCGACAGAACGGCTCATCTAAGTCTAAAAGCCGATTTAGTGGAACACATTTGGAATAATGCAAATTAAATAGCTGAAAAACTTTATTAATGTTTTAATTTTATTTGAATTATTATGTAATGTTTTTTATTATTAATGTAATGTTTTTTTTATTATTTAATGAAATTTAAATTTGATGTTAAAAAAATGAAGGTCGCCTTATAGTGGCAAAAAGTCGCATGTAGGTCGCCGGAGAGAGAAAGCTGATGTGACTCCGGAAAGTACAGGTCGGGACCGACTATGATAATGCATAGCCTAATGTAATATGTATTACAAATTCTTCCATTCTGCAAACTAAACAACTTACGTTATGTAATCAAATTCCGATTACATCAAATTACACCAGATTACAACGAACAAACCATAGCCACATATAAAAGACTATGTTATTATATAAGAGAGAAAAAGACTCACCAAATGATAGCAACAAGTTCTGCACTAAACTTTTTTTAGTATAAGTTTTTAACCTTTTGAGTATATTAAACAAAATGAATATACCAATTCTCCTAACCTCAACTACTATTATCCATTATTAAGTGCTTGTTAGAGCACAAGGTATGGTGAGCTATGGCTTGAGCCATGGACGAAAATGCCAACCCACGGCGCGACAACTACACCATGGGTGGCGTTTTCGGGTCTCGCGCCGCCACCACCAGCCGAGATGGTGGGCAAAAACGCGAGACGTTGTTCCGCGTCTCGCGTTTTCGCATGTATAATTTTTTTTAAAAGTGGGGTCCTCCCATAACACCAAAAATTGTGGTGTTAACCAAGGAGCCACTTTTTGGTGTTATGGGAGTTTTTTGTGTTGTGGGGAAAAAATGCATTTTTGGCCTTGGCTCAAGCCATGGCACCAAACCATACATGTGCTCTTAATGTCGTGGTGATCGTCCACCATTACTATTGTCCAATTTGTACTTATCATGGTCACTATATATGTTGCCTACAACTACCATTTTTTGTTGTTATTTTCGTTTTTGTTATTGTCACAGCATTGTCGATATATATGGCGCCACCAATCACCTTCTCCCACCGTAATTGTCAACCACCACCATCATCATTGCGACAACCACCACCCTCATTGTCTTCATCGTCACACTTTGTTCCCACATATGTTGCAGCGCGCAACCATTGTCAATGGGCACTACTTTGAAGTGCATTTCCTATCGTTACAAGCGTCGATATTTGTCAACATTGTCAAGCATCTTTACCAAAACACGCACTCAAACAAAAATGTAATAAGATGTACTTCTTTCGTCCTAAATTGATAGTTTATGTATTTTTAACATGTCCCAATTTAATTGTCTTAGACTGAAAATAGATAAAAAATTTAATCAAGTTTACTATATTATCCTTTATTAAAACTATTATTAAACATTTTAAAAAAGACATTAACTAATTAGTTAAGAGTACAATTGTCATTTTGCAAAAGTATGTGAGAGAAAACTGTAATTTTTATTAAAAGGTGTGTTTTTGCTTGTATCCTTATTTTTTAATCTTTTATATAATAAAAATTTCGAAGTTTTGTATGAAATTTGATCTTATAGAAGAAAAAATTAGGCCAATCAGAACGCTTGATTTTGACACGTATGTAAAATTATAAGATCTGACTGGTTAAAAAAAGTCAAAATTGAATCAATTTTGGTCAAAATTGAAACAATTTTGGTTAAAATTGAAAAAATCGGTGGAGAAATTTGATGGAGAAAAAAAGACATAAAAAAATAGGTTTCAAATTTGTGAAAAAGAAAAACTTAAAGAAAAGAGGTAATTAATAAAACTTTAGTGGTTGAATTTTAAATAAATCATATATAGTTAAGTAAAACTTATAATTTTCCATATTTTTTAATAACTTTAAAAAATAAATAAATACCCCCTTAGACTTTATACCTTATATACTTTATACTTTAAAAATACAACATTTTAAAATCTATTTAAAGTTTATATCAGAATATTACAAAAAACATATTAAACTCGCATATTGTGTAAAACATGGTATTAAAGATAAATATGAACAACAACATCAACATCAACACTCATGTAAGTTAAACAAAGTTAGATCTTTCATCCAACAAAATCTTTACAAAATATTAATCGATATTAATCAATGTTTTAAAAAACGGTTTTTTAATTGATCCGGTTGAGCCACTAGGTCACGGTTTAACCGGGTTTTTCGGTAAAATCCGGCTTCCGATCACCCGACCCGTTCACGGTTTAACCCGGGTTTTAAAACACTTATATTATTACATAATAAGTTACGATTCTGCTATTGATGGGGGTCTCTCGACTTTGATGGGGGCTTGTCTAAAACGAGAGGTACGGGATGGAATTATAAGTTGCGGTTCTGCTAATAATGAGCTTGGAATTTCTTTTAGAAATCCTTTCTGTCCAAAGATTGGTAATGGTGAGGAGATTTTGTTTTGGAAAGACGAATGGTACGTGAGCTGGTTCTCGTTATAATGGATAACTTTCCTCGACTTTTCACGCCTCTGGAAGTTGATCAAAAACTGTATTTTTAATACTCGACGGAAGTATACTCGACGGAGATTGGTGGATGGCAACTGGTGCGTTTTTTGGAATTGGAGGGTAAATCCTCGAGGTAGGTCTCTTTCATACCTTTCTGATTTAACAAATCTGGTTAATAATTTAACCCTTCGTGAAGGTCATTGTGACAGATGGTTATGGCGTCTAGACTCAAAAAACTATCAGTTAAGAAGCTTTTGATATTATCGATTCTCGGTTGCTCGCAGGTCATTGTTTACATCAAAAAACACACTCATGGAACCATCTTGTTCCAAGGAAAGTCAACATATTTGTTTGGAGGGCCGTTTTGGATAGGCTCGCAGTTTTGACAAAGATTGACGATCGGGGAATCGACATTCCTTCTGTCTTATGTCCTTTATACGAAGATGTTCTCGAATCTTTAGATCACATTTTAGTTGCTTGCCCGAAGGTGTCATGCCCCGTCAGTGGCGGAAACACGAGAATGCAACATAATGATCAATCATAACACAAGATACAAAATAGAGAAAACTAAAATGCATTAATGGAAGAGTGTCATGATGACCATCAACCTCAATACCACCTTGAGTGATGTCCCAAATAAAAAACACAACACATAGTCGCCATTTATTACAACCAAAAGCCCATGCAAGGGTCCACACAATCTTATCTTTAATACTTAAGAAGCCAAATTCATAACGTACATCAAAAGCAAGACTTCTCAGACAAGACTCCTACATGACTCTCTAAAAGTCTGCTACATGCATCACAACTTATCGACCATAAACTTCACCTGAAAATGATACTCGAAAACGTCAACAATAATGTTGGTGAGCTCGTAAGTTTGACCTTAAACCCAGTTGTTGTGCCAATATCTTAAACAGTTAGATAATTTTGCTATATGACAGTGAATATATGCAACCAATCACAAACCTATCACTTAGCATCCCCGCTAGTCTTATCACCAACGTGTACTACCGCTCTTAGAGTCGCAACCCGGAATGACATACCACGCCTAAAGCCTACGAGCTGGAGCTATTTAGGGTGAAGAACCACACAGAAAGATCATACAGCATATCGTACCAACACATATTATTCACATAGCAGTCATAAGCACATTAATTGTCCCAAAAACAAAACCACGTTTCGCACAGTTCAGAAAACAGTTCAAAACACATTTGAGTATCATTTTCCCCCAACGGAAAAGATTTATAAAGTGGGGCTACGAGAACTCACCTCAAGCAACTGTCTCCAATAGCAAACTCAAATCACAAGCAAATGCAACGACGTCCGCACACGACCTAGTCCAGTTGATGTCTCATTTTAATCTTTTATTACCAAAATCGTTTTCAGGTATGATGCATAGGGATTAGATGCTTGTTGTACGGTTACCTTAAAAGTTTTAGTGGTGTGATGGTTGACGACTTAACTTCACATCTTAGTATAACATACTTATATTATTTAAGAAGAATAATTAAGTAATATAAGAAAATAAATACTTATAAGTATACTTTGATAAATCCATTCGGTACATCGAGTTACCATAAATATACCCTTTATGCTTTACGAAATGAAACGTTGATTTATACTAAACATTTTAGAAAGGTTTCAAGAAAAATTATATTTTCGTCTTTTAGTCGACGTATTAAAATAATAAAATAATAATATTTTATTACTAAAATAAAATCACGTTTTAAGAAAATTCTAAGTATAGACTTTTTACGAAATTTTGGCATGACCCGTACGTATATATGACATTTCCCAAAGTTTTATACCTTACTTTCAAACACTTTTCATAATTTAACCCTTTTCGACAAAACCTCAAAATCATATTTCGCCATGTTTTCCAATTCATATTTCCCCAAACAACCTTCAAATACATTTCATAATCACATCTCACCTTTCAAAAGTTCGTCAAAATCCTTAAAACAACAATTTAAAGCTTATTGGGCTCTAAGGCCCAATAAGGGTCCATTAAGGTTTTTATATATCAAATATATGTTCTAAGCTCAAAACCAAGGCTCATTAGTAAGTATAAGTCCAATATAATAAGTAACCAAATAATCCGGACCACAATAAGCCATGAGCCCACAAGCTACATAGCAAATATATGTATCAAGCTTAAAAATAAGCTAATAAGCTACGTATCTTATTTGGTTACCACCATAAGCTATAATAATAGTCCACAAAAATACGACATACTAGAGTAATAACTAAAAACACTTTCCTTGTGTTACCCCAAATTTTTGAGAGCCTATAAGCTCAAAATAAGCCATTCGAACCTATAGATAAGCCAAAATAAGCCATATACAAAATAAGCTACATAGCAAATATATTTTTTCAACCATCATGACCACAATATCAAAACTAGCAAAACCCTATACGTCTTTTATGTTGGTTCGAACCCTAACTGAACCCTATACACCATTTACAAACTTTTTATTTTTGATTTTTAAACGATCGGGCCATACAACTAACATCTATGCACCATTTAATACAAAAGGACAAGTTAAATTTAAATTTGGAAAACTTACATAAATGATCTTCAAAATAAATTTCGACGACTCAAACGTTGTTTTAATGAATACTCAAACACTAGAATCAACCCGGAAATACTCTAAATCACCACGTTCTTGATCAAAGTTGAAAGATTTATGTGTTTGTGTGTTGTGGAGTTTGGACGAACACACACTAGTGTGTGTGTGTGTGTGTGTGTGTGTGTGTGTGTGTGTGTGTGTGTGTTTTGAAATGAAATGAATGAGAATGTTGGTGGAAGGAATATTAGTACTAAGCATGTTTAGACATCTTTGCTAGAAAATAGTCATCTTGTCTCCTAGGCTCCTACTCATCCGATTTTGGAATCTAAGAGGGGTTCGGGTCTTTCTTTTCGTGTCGGAATCACTTAAAAACTCATTAAACTTGATCGTAAAATTTTCCCCATAGTTAACTAGCATTTTTATTCATCTTAAAAATACTTTTCTAATAACTTGACTTATTTCCATTTTAAACCTCCCAAAAACTCATTTGGATATTAACGGACGTGTCGGGACTCGTTTTCGGCATTTTTTAAGAATTCACGGGTCAACCACCCGGAACATCCATAACATAATAATACCCTCTAAAAAGGATTATTATACACAATAAACAATGAAACATTCTTGAATCTCAAAATTTCACTACCATCAACACGGTACAAATTCTGAATAGACTGACAATCGTCAAATAGTTAAAGGACTAAATTAGAATATTCGAAACACAAATAGGACAAGGGTCACATTCCACCCCCCTTAAAAGAATTTCGTCCCCGCGATTCAACTACTCATCAGCACTAAAAAAATGTGGATACTTAAGCTTCATCTGATCTTCATGTTCCTACGTGAATTCAGGCCCACGTTTCGAATTCCACCGAACCTTGACGATGGCAATTCTACTCTGCTTCAATTTCTTAATCTCTATTTCTAAGATTTCCACATGCTCTTCCACAAAATTTAACTTATCATAAACTCGGATTTCATCCAAAGGCACTTGCAGTGTTGGATTAGTCAAACACTTCTTAAGGTTCGACGAATATGTCATGAACACCATTCAACTCCTCAGGCAAATCTAACCGATAGGCCACTGGGCCTACCTTTTCAATAATCTCAAAAGGTCCAACAAATCTAGGTGCTAATTTCCCCTTCTTCCCAAAGCGTACCACACCTTTCCAAGGCGTCACTTTAAGCAAGACAGAGTCACCTACACTAAACTCTAGAGGCTTCATTCTTTTATCAGCATAACTTTTCTGACGATCACGCGCAGCCTTAAGTCTATCCATATTGCGAGATCTTTTAGTTGTCTCTTGCACTACTCAGGTCTATCAACTGACCCTCTCTAATCTCAGCCCACATAATCGAGGAACGACACTTCCTACCATACAAAGCCTCAAACGGCGCGCATCTTATACTAGAATGATAACTATTGTTATACGAAAACTCAACTAATGGAAGATGAACATCCCAGCTTCCTTCGAAGTCAAGGACGCATGCTCTCAGCATGTCTTCCAAAGTCTAAATAGTACGCTCACTTTGACCATCGGTCTGAGGGTGGTAAGTCGTACTCATGTCTAAACGTGTTCCTATTGCCTCTTGCATTGACTGCCAAAACCTCGACGTGAACCGACTATCACGATCAGATATGATCGAGATTGACACACCATGCCTAGCAACAATCTTATTCAAGTATAGCCTGGCTAACCTCTCCATCTTATAATCCTCACGCATAGGTAGAAAATGAGCAGACTTAGTCAATCGGTCCATAATGACCCAGATTGTGTCATGCAACTTAATAGTCCTTGGGATAATTAGTCACAATATTCATTGCATCATTTCCCATTTCTTTAGGGATCTCAAGCTGCTGCAGTAAGCCATCGGACTCTAATGTTCAGCCTTACCTTCAAACATGTCAAAAACATACACAGCTATGTCCTTCTTCATACCCGGCCACCAATACCTATCTCTAAGGTCATAATGCATCTTATCAGCTCCTGGGTGTACAAAGTACTTTGACTTATGGGCTTCATCCATAATTAAGGTTCTCACATCACCCTTCAAAGGAACCCATATTCGATCCAGGTAATACAAAGCTCTATCATTCCTAAGTTTAATCATCTTATCTAAACCTTTCCGCAATCCAGCAGACTCATCAGACGCCTCCTTCTGAGCCACTAGTATCCCATCCTTGATACTCGACTGAAGGGTCATATTCATAGCTCTAACTCTCTTAGGTTCACTCTTTCCTTCCTACTTAGTGCATCAACTACTATGTTTGCCTTACCAGGGTGGTAGCGAATTTCACAGTCATAATCACTAAAAATCTCTATCCAGCGACGCTGTCGCATGTTCAATTCCTTTTGACTAAAGATATATTGGAGACTCTTATGATCGGTATATATGACGCTCTTTATCCCATACAAATAATGTCTCTAAATCTTAAGGGCAAACACAACCGCACCCAGTTCCAAATCATGGGGGGTGTAATTCTTCTCATGAATTTTCAATTGCCTAGATGCATAAGATATCACCTTACCTCTTTGCATTAACACACATCCTAAACCTAGGCCTGATGCATCACAATACACCAAAACGTCTTCCGGACCATCAGGAAGAGCTAGAACAGGTGCATTACACAACTTATCCTTCAAAATTTGAAATGCATTCTCCTGCTCCTCACCCCAGTCAAAGGTCTTACTTTTCTGAGTCAAGACAGTAAGCGGCTTAGCTATCTTAGAAAAGTCCTTAATAAATCTACGGTAATACCCTGCCAATCCTAAGAATGAATGAACCTCAGACGGAGTTCTAGGGGCTTTCCAATTCTTAACAGCTTCAATCTTACTAGGGTCTATATGAATTCCATCTCCATTAATCACATGTCCTAGAAACTGTACTTCTCGCAACCAGAATTCACACTTAGAAAACTTAGCATACAGTTTCTCTTTCTTGAGCAATTATAAGACTAATCCTTGGTGCATTTCATGCTCTTCTCGGGTCTTAGAATAGATTAAAATATCATCTATGAACACTATCATACACTTGTCTAGATAAGGCCTACATACTCGGTTCATCAGATCCATGAATGTCGCTGGTGCGTTAGTCAAACCAAATGCCATTACTGTGAACTTGAAATGTCCATAACGAGTTCTAAACGCAGTCTTTGGAATGTCATCCTCGTGCACTCTTAGCTGATGGTATCCGGACCTAAGGTCTATCTTAGAGAAGTACTGTGATCCTTGAAGTTGGTCAAACAGGTCGTCAATCCTAGGGGGTGGATAACGATTCTTAATGGTCAACTTATTCAATTCTCTATATCAATACACATCCTAAAGGATCCGTCCTTTTTCTTAACGAACAACACCGGTGCTCCCCAAGGCGATAAGCTTGGTCGAATAAAACCTTTGTCTTGGAGTTCCTTGAGTTGACCTGACAACTCCTCCAATTTCGAGGGTGCCAAACGATAGGGAGACTTTGCAACCGGCATCGCTTCAGGGACTAACTCAATCCGAAACTTGATTTCCTGAACAGGCGGTAATCCAGATAGATCATCCGAGAATACCTTGGGAAAGTCTTTTACTACTACGATCTCTTCTTGTTTCTTTTCTTTAGCCTTAGCACTCATTAACTGCCTCATCTTTTCTTCTGGGTTCTCTCCTAATACTCTAAGTACCTTGCCATCTAGTAATGGTATCCTCACTACTTTCTCATGACAAATTATCTTAGCCTTATGGTCAGACAACCAATCCATTCTTATGATCACATCAAAGCTCCTACTTCCAAAGGGTATCAAGTTTATGTCAAACACATGACCTTCTATGTCTAATGTGCGTCCCCTAATAACCTTATCAATCTCTACTAGTTGTCCGCTAGCTATCTCAACCTCATAACTAAAACCTAAATCACTGGGCTCTATGCCTAACAGAGGTATAAAGGTAGTGGAAACAAAGCTATAGTCGGCACCAGAGTCAAATAAGGTAGTGGCATAATGATCGTTTAGAGTAAACGTACCCGTCATGATGTTCGGGTCCTGGCGAGCCTCCTCTGCTCCCAACATGAATGCCTTACCTCTTGCCTGATTTCCTTGGTTCCTACGCCCCTGACCCTCCTTAACAACCACGACTTGGTTTTGATGGTTTACCCCGGGCCTCTGGGCTTGATTCAACCTAGGACAAGCTGACTTGATATGATCAGTACTACCACACTCGTAACAAGTCCTAACAACTGGGTTCCTAGCATTGACGGGGTTCACATTCCTAGGCGCCACTCTACAATCCTTAGCAAAATGACCTAGGCGGTTATAGTTGAAACAAGAGCGACAAGGTGTCTCAGGTGAATGGTGATAGTTGCAGGTGGTATACTTGGGTGCCATACCTGTGTACTCTCTCCTAATAGGGTTTGCGGTTGTAGCAAAAACATTTCTAGTCCTAGTCGTTTTGTTGTCATCTCTTACATTTCTATCCCTGCTAGGTTCTCCCTTATTTCCTCTCTTCTGAGGGTTCTTTTTGATGGATCCATTCCTAAGGGCTTCATCAGTCAATGTGCCAGCTATCTACACGACCTTTTGGATAGTCTTTGGCTCCGTTGTTGCCATCATTCCTCGAATTTATGGAGCAAGGCCATACACATACCTTTCAATCCTTTTACCTTCAGGGGCTACTAAGTGAGGTACTAACCTAGCCAACTCATGAAACCTATTAGTATACGCAGCATGGCCAGCCCCAACCATGATGTGATTCCACAAATTAGTTTTCAACTTTTGCATCTCATTACTAGGGCAAAATTCCTCCCTAGTCAAAGTCTTAAAGTCTTTCCAATACATACCTACAGCGGCCTCTCTTCCTCGTGTGTGGATTTGAGAATTCCACCACTTGAGAGCCTTACCAACAAATGAACCAGCAGTGTACTTCACTTTCTGACTATCCCTACACCCACTCATATCCTAAACTGACTCCATCTTCTCAATCCAACGGGTATTATAGCACCTCCCTTACCATCATACTCCTTAGGGTTACAAGCTAAGAACTCCTTATAGGTACAACCCCTACTAATATCACCCCGGATGTTGTCATTGACGGAATCGCCGTTTTGATTCCTACCATTTACTTAACATCTACCTTGGTCACCTACTTGGGCTACAATAGTGGGAAGCAAATTCTGCAACTGTTGTGCAATGATGGTGGAGAATTTGGGGACTCCGTTAACACCATCATTCACCTCACTACCCCGACCACCTACTTGGCCACCTTGACCATCATTTTTTTAAAACATTACATTTATAATTAAACATTTTACAAATTAAAATACGGAAATAAAAATACACGGAAGAAAAGACGGAAAAAAATTACGGAAATAAAAAACATGAACTTGACGGAATTTAAAAATACAACACATGTACGTTTTAAAACATATAGTTCGAATAGTATCCGTTGGAATAGTAGTTGTTTGATTTCAAATTTGAAAATTACATTACGGAATTGAAAATTACATTATGGAATTAAAAATTACATTACGAAATTGAAAATTACATTACGGAATTGAATAACAATAATGTTAAGCTAATGAAACCGTATCCTTACGGAAAACCTCAACCATATTTCTTTTTGTAATGTTAAGGTAATGTTTTGATGGTTTAGGACTAATGTTATACCCTATATCCACATAAGCACGTATAAGCGGAACACCGCGCACATAGATCTTATAATGCAACTATATGAAGGTTCCTAGGTTATAGTTTAGGCCAAACCAGCTAGTTCTCTATAACCTTAGCTCTGATTACCATTTCTGTCACACCCTATTAACGACGAAAACACAAGAATGCAATATAATGATCAATCATAACACAAGATACAAAATAGAGAAAACTAAAATGCATTAATAGAAGAGTGTCATGATGACCATCAACCTAAATACCACCTTGAATGATGTCCCATTCAAGAACACAACACATAGGCACTAATTATTTCAACCAAAAGCCCACGCAGGGGTCCATATAATCTTAACTCCAAATTCTCAAAGAAGAAATTCATAACATACATCAAAAGCAAGACTTCTCAAACAAGACTCCTATGAGATTCTCTAAAAGTCTGCTACACGAACCACAACTTATCGATCATTAACTTCACCTAAAAATGATATTCGAAAACGTCAACAATAATGTTGGTGAGCTCATAGGTTTGACCTTAAACCCAGTTGACGTGCCAACATCTCAAATAGTTAGTCAATTGTGCTATATGACAGTGAATATATGCAATCAATCATAAACCCATGACTTAGCATCCCCGCTAATCATGTACCAAGACCTAGCATCCCCGCTAGTCTTATCACCAGCGTATACCACCGCTCTTAGGGTCGTAACCCCGAATGACACACCACACCTAAAGCCTACCAGCTCGAGCTATTTAGGGTGAAAAACCACACAGAAAGATCATACAGCATATCGTACCAACATATATTATTCACATAGCAGTCATAAGCACATTAATTGTCCCAAAAACAAAACCACGTTTCGCATAGTTCAGAAAAACAGTTCAAAACATATTTGAGTATCATTTTCCCCCAACGGAAAAGATTTTAAAAAAATAGGGCTACGAGAACTCACCTTAAGCAACTGTCTCCAATAGCAAACTCAAATCACACGCAAATGCAATGACGTCTGCACACGATCTAGTCCAGTTGATGTCTCATTTTAATCTTTTATTACCAAAATCGTTTTCAGGTATGATGCATAGGGATTAGATGCTTGTTGTACGGTTACCTTAAAAGTTTTAGTGGTGTGATGGTTGACGACTTAACTTCAAATGATACTATATCTCACTTCACATCTTAGTATAACATACTTATATTATCTATGAAGAATAATTAAGTAATATAAGAAAATAAATACTTATAAGTATACTTCGATAAATCCATTCGGTACACCTAGTTACCATAAATATACCCTTTATGCTTTACGAAATGAAACGTTGATTTATACTAAACATTTTGAAAGGTTTCGAGAAAAAATATATTTTTCGTCTTTTAGTCGACGTATTAAAAAAATAAAATAATAATATTTTATTAAAAATAAAATCACGTTTTAAGAAAATTCTAAGTATAGACTTTTTACGAAATTTCGGCATGACCCGTACGTATATATGACGTTTTCCAAAGTTTTTATACCTTACTTTCAAACACTTTTCACAATTTAACCCTTTTTGACAAAACCTCAAAACCGTATTTCGCCACGCTTTCCAATTCATATTTCCCCCAAAACAACCTTCAAATACATTTCATAATCACATTTCACCTTTCAAAAGTTCGCCAAAATCCTTAAATCAACAATTTAAAGCTTATTGGGTTTTAAGGCCCAATAAGGGTCCATTAAGGTTTTTATATATAAAATATACGTTCTATGCTCAAAACCAAGGCTCATTAGTAAGTATAAGTCCAATATAATAAGTAACCAAATAATCCGAACCACAATAAGCCATTAATAAGCCACGGCTTGTTGATGCTTATTGGGCCCTGAGCCCGCAAGCTCCAAAGTATCGTATTTGGTTACCACCATAAGCTATAATAATAGTCCACAAAAATGCGACATACTTGAGTAATAACTAAAAACACTTTCCTTGTGTTACCCCAAAATTTTGAGAGCCTATAAGCTCAAAATAAGCCATTCGAACCTATAGATAAGCCAAAATAAGCCATATACAAAATAAGCTACATAGCAAATATATGTTTTTCAACCATCACGACCACAATATCAAAATTAGCAAAACCCTATACGTCTTTTATGTTGGTTCGAACCCTAACCGAACCCTATACACCATTTGCAAACTTTTTATTTTCGATTTTTAAACGATTGGGCCGTACAACTAACATCTATGCACCATTATCTATACAAAAGGACAAGTTAAATTTAAATTTAGAAAACTTACAAAAATGATCAAAATAAATTTCGACGCGAACCGAACAACCCAAACGTTGTTTTAATGAATACCCGAACACTAGAATCAACCCGGAAATACTCTAAATCACCACGTTCTTGATCAAAGTTGAAAGATTTATGTGTTTGTGTGTTGTGGAGTTCGGACGAACACACACTAGTATGTGTGTGTGTTATTTTTTTTTGAAATGAAATGAATGAATGAGAATGTTAGTGGAAGGAATATTAGTACTAAGCATGTTTAGACATCTTTGCAAGAAAATATCCATCTTATCTCCTAGGCTCCTACTCATCCAATTTTGGAATCCAAAAGGGGTTCGGGTCTTTCTTTTCGTGTCAGAATCATTTAAAAACTCATAAAACTTGATCGTAAATTTTCCCCCATAGTTAATTAGCATTTTTATTCATCTTAAAAATACTTTTCCAATAACTTAGAATATTTACTTGACATGTTTCCATTTTAAACCTCCCAAAAACTAATTTGAACATTAACGGACGTGTCGGGACTCGTTTTTGGCATTTTTCAAGAATTCACTGGTCAACCACCCGGAACATCCATAACATAATAATACCCTCTAAAAAGGATTATTATACACAATAAACCATGAAACATTCTCGAATACCAAAATTTCACTATCGTCAACACGGTACAAATTCTGAATAGACTGACAATCGTCAAATAGTCAAATGACTAAATTAGAATATTCGAAACACAAATAGGACAAGGGACACAGAAGGTAAAACTCATTTGGTGTAAATGTTTAAGTTGGTGGGGGGGGGTTAAATTTCCTGATGGTGAAATGGACTTCACTAATGTGATAAACGGGTCGTTATATCAACATATCCCATCTCATCTTCATAAAGTGTTCCAAGGCGTTTGCTTCATAACAATGTGGGCTGTTTGGACATGGAGAAACAAAATAGCTCATTCTAAAGCGGAGGATAAATTGGTTGTGATTGGTGAAGATATTTTCGCGCTCATTCAGTGCAATGCTCTTCTATGGATCCCCAACAGGTTTCTTAAGGGCAAGTTCAATTTGAAAGGTTGGATCACAAATCCTTCTTTTGTTTTTTTTTTGGTTTGACCTCCTTCTTGGGAGCTTAAGGTGTTTGGCTTGATGCCTTTGGTGTTTATAAAAAAAATTTGCTTTTAAAAAAAATACATAATAATTTTTTTTATGTAAAACCACGTGTATAATTATTAGTTGTACTAATATCACAATTACAAAACATTAGTACGAGAAAATTTTCATATGCCAGTATATTAAGACTGAATGTAGTGGTGACCGCATAGGACACCGCCACGTCAGCGCCAACTCAGCTTTCTCTCTCTTAGACCAAACAGTGACCAAACACATGTAGTGGTGACCGCAGAGGACACCAGACATTTTTTTAAAACATTACATTAATAATTAAACATTTTACAAATTAAAATACGGAAATAAAAATACACGGAAGAAAAGACGGAAAAAAATTACGGAAATAAAAAACATGAACTTGACGGAATTTAAAAATACAACACATATACGTTTTAAAACATATAGTTCGAATAGTATCCGTTGGAATAGTAGTTGTTTGATTTCAAATTTAAAAATTACATTACGGAATTGAAAATTACATTATGGAATTGAAAATTACATTACGGAATTGAATAACAATAATGTTAAGCTAATGAAACCGTATCCTTACGGAAAACCTCAACCACATTTCTTTTTGTAATGTTAAGGTAATGCTTTGATGGTTTAGGAGTAAAAACTGAGACATTGGCAAGTATCATAGCAGCTCCTACTGTAATATCCTTTTCATAACTACCCACATCAAGGACTTTGTAGTGTATTGTTCCAGGTACTGTACCCGATAGATCTTTCAGAGTCACATTTAAATCTCCAAGAGCATTCGGAGAACAAGACTTCACTATTGCAACAACTTGTTCAAGTTTTCCCTTTTTAAGAAAGTTGTCGATGTCTCCCAAACATCCAGTTACAGTGCCACCAAAAGCATTCACATAGTTAGTGGCGCTAACCCACGCCCCACTGTTAAAATCAGCATCCTCACCCACATCCTCAACAACTTTCTGCATATATTCTTGTGTCGACATTAAAGCCCCATCCGGATCAAGAATAAATGCATTTTCTTTAAGCAGCTTGGCTCGCTGAACAAGACCCACATGATCGGGTATTATCCTAACTGGGTTTGGGGTTGAGGAAGATGGTTCAACACATATGCTATTAGAGAGCTGAACAACACCCGCAGGATCGGGTATTATGGTAACTGGATTTGGGGTGTATGGAGATGGTTCAACATGTGCGCTACTAGACGAACGCAGAACAGGTGTTAAATGGAGATCAGAATCGTCTATATCAAGACTGTATTCCCATGGATCATTTTCGTTAGTGAAATTGGAATCCATCTGGATAGTTGGATAAGAAGTTGTGTGATATAATGAGGAGATGGTGGGGGTATTTATAACGAAAAACTAGCCGTTGGAATTCAAAATTTGAAAATATAATAACGGAATTTAAAATACAATACTTTATTTAAAACATTAAATTAAAACAACATTACACTAAAATAGTTTCTAGTTTATTAATCTGATGACTCGTAATCTGAATCAATTCTCATCACCCCAAATTCCATAAAGTATTCATCATCATCAGCTTGTTTTTGCCTAATCTTCTCCTCCCGTGCCTTTTCATCCATTGTTTGTTCTTCTAGTGTTTCTCTTAAGGCTTCTTCATCTAGATGTAGTTGATGTAACTCTTCCGCAGTAAGGTATACATCACCAATCTCATGTGTCTGTGATGACGAACCACCTATATGGGTTTCTGAGCGGTGGTTGTATTTTTCATGTATCCAAGCTAACTTAGCATTCATTTGTTTTTCTAGTTTTGCCGCCTTTCTGTACATAGAAAGATTTAGCTCGTAATCTTTATCAGAACCTTCTTTTAAGAAAGTGTCGATCAAAGCACGGCTCTCTTGTGGAATGTGATTACATTTCTCGTATGCTTTTCTAAGATCTTCTTTAGTTGTGCATGCATTATCAAATTGCAAGGCTAAATCCAGAATCGCTTTCTGATGAACCATATCTTCGTCAATTTGTTTTTGAACCAAAGCTTGGATTTCATCGTCGCTATGTGGTATCGAACAAGCCATTTAAAAAAGATAATGAAAGTGTATAAAATGTATGTGTTTTGTGATTAAAAATGGTATAAAAAGTGAGATTTTATAGTGAATGGGGGATTGTTTATTTTTTTTAAATAAAAATATAAAAGAAAGAGTTAATTTTTTTTAATACGAAATCTTCCTCCAATTGTAAGGTCGTGCAGAAGACCCTAACTTTGCAAAGGTTGGGGGTGACCAGGTCTTGCTTCGGTCGGCGTAGTGGGGTGACCAGTCCCATTTCTTGCTACATGATAGTGACCGAACCGGAGAAACCGCAAAGGGTCGTCCATTAGAACATGAATAGTAGTGGTGACCCGCGCAAGGACACCGCCAAGACATCAGTCAACATCAGTTTTTCTCATCTCAAAAGACCACACAGTGACCAAACACATGTAGTGTTGAACCGCAGAGTCACCCCCAAAAACAATTTAAACACATTTTAAAGCATTATCATTAAAAATAATTAAACATTTTACTAATTAAAATACGGAAAAAAAATACCTGGAAGAAAAGAACGGAAAAAAATTACGGAAACAAAAACACAAAACTTGACGGAATTTAAAAATACAAACAAAACATAGACGTTTTAAAACAATATTTTCGAATAGTAAACCGTTGCGCAATAGTAGTTGTTTGATCTCAAATTTTGAAAATACATCGGAATGAAAATTACATTATGGCTAATTGAAAATTACATTTACGAAATTAAAAATTACATTACTGGGAATTTGAATAACATAATGTCAAGCTAAACTGCAACCGTATCCTTACTGAAAACCTTAACCACGTTTCTCTTTGTAATGTTAAGGTAATGCTCATGATGGTTTAGGAGTAAAAGACTGAGACTTTGGCAAGTATCATAGCAGCTCTTACTGTAATATCCTTTATCAAACACTAACCCACATCAAGGATCTTTTGTATGTAATTGTATTCCAGGTAAATTGTACCCGATAGATCTTTCAAAGTCACATTTAAATCCTCCAAGAGCGATTCGGAGAACAAGACTTCAAACTATTGCAACACTTGTATCAAGTTTTTCACCTTTTAAGAAAGTTGTCGATGTCCTCCCAAACAAACAGTTACAAGTGCCACAAAAGCATTACACATAAGTTAGTGGGCGCTAACCCGACGCCCCATCTGTTAAAATCAGCATATCCTCACCCCAACACCTCAACACACTTTCTGCAGATATTCTTGCGTCGACATTAAGCCCCATCCGATCAAGAATAAACCATATTATTCTTTAAGCAGCTATGGCTCGCTGAACAAGAAACCCGCAGGACCGGGTATTATCCTAACTTGGGGATCTGGGGTTGAGAAGAGGATATCAACACATATGGGCTATTATAATAGCTGAACAACAACCCCGCAGGACCGGGTCATTATGGTAACTGGAGATTTGGGTGGTATGAGAATCGTCGTTCAAACACATGTGCGCTACTAGAAGACGAACGCAAGCACCATGTGTTTAAATGGTGGGGGAAAGGAACCAGATCATCTATATCAAACTTCAGTATTCCATGACTCATTTTTGATTAGCATGAAATTATGGGAATCAAATCTGGATAGATTGGATTTTTTTAAAAAGAAACAAAAAAGTATTTTTTTTTTTTTTTTTTTGTGGATATAATGAGGAGAGGAGCGGAGTATTTATAGATAACAAAAAACTAGCCAGTTGAAATTCAAATTTTGAAAAATAAATAAACGGACACACACAAAATACAATACTTAATTATAAAAACATTAAATTAATACCAACGTTAATAAGTTTCAGTAATATATTAATCGATGACTTCTAATCTAACTCAATTTTATCACCCCCAAATTCCATAAAGTATTCATCATCACCCTGTTTTTGCTAATCTTCTCACTCCCAATGCCTTTTCATCCTTTGTAGTTCGATCTAGTTTTTTCTATTCAAGGCTGCCTTCATCTAGATGTAGTTGATGTCACGCATTCTCCGCACGTAAGGTATACAACACACCAATCGCATGTGACTGTGAAGACGAAACCTACCTATATGGGTCTCATAGCGTGATTGTATTTTCATGTATCCAACTAACTTATCATTCATATTTGGTTTTTCTAGTTTCTTCCAGGCCCTTTCTGTACATATACACAAAAGATATTATAGCTCGTAGTCTTTATCAGAACCATTCTTTACAAAAAAGTGTCGACTACAAACACAGCACGCTCTCTGTGGAATGTGATTACATTTCCGTCATGCTTTTCTAAATCCTCTTTAGTTGTGCATGCACTACAAATTGCAAGGCTAAACCAGAATCGCTTATCCTGATGAACCATATCTTCGTCAATCTGTTTTTGAACAAGCTTGATTTCATCATCCTTTTGTGGTTACGAACAAGCCATTTAAAACAGATAATGAAAGTGTATAAATATAGACTATGTGTTTTGTGATTAAAAATGATATAAAAAGTGATTTTATAGTGAAGGGTATTGTTTATTTAGTTTTTAAATAATAAATAAAAAAGAAAGAGTTTAATTTTTTTAAACGAAATATTCATTCAATTAGTAAGGTCGTGCAGAAGACCCTAACTTTGCAATAGGTTGAGGTGACCAGGTCACTAGCTTCGAGGTCGATGCGTAGTGTGGGATATGACCAGTCCCTTTTACTTGCCACAATAGAGACACCGGACCGACCGCAAAAGGTCGTCCCACTACGTTTAGCCTAAACAAAAATTTTAAAATAAATTTAATTAATGTGTAACGGGACTTATAACTAGTTCTAATTCGGAAACACAAGATTAAATGTCGGATTTTTTTCATCTTCTCTTTTTCTTCTCTTCTTTGGTTTTATAGTCGCGAACAAAGTGTAAAAAAGTAAAAATAAAAATAAGGCTTTGTATTTTGATAAAGTTGTTTATCCTAAAAAAAACTTTTATTACTAGTACTCGGTTTCAGTATTTTACTCGTTTATACAAAGGGATAGATTACTCATTTCATTAATGAGGCGGAGACGTTAATCCATCCTTGATTATCCTCCATATATAACCCCCATTCAACACCTACATCACCCTCAAAAAAAAACACCCACCTTCTTCTTCGATAACCAAATCAAATCAAAAGCATGTCAGGCTACCCTCAAAACCCATCAGGCTACGGCACTCCACCCGCCCAACCCTACGGGGCCCCACCTCAACAACCTTACGGTCAACCCCCTCAACAATCCTACGGTCAACCTCCCTACGGTGCACCCGCACAACAACCTTACGGTGCACCCGCACAACCCTACGGTGCACCCGCACAGCCTTACGGTGCACCCTCAGCTCCATACGGTGCACCTCCATCCCAAAACCCAAACAAACCTCCAAAAGAAAACAAACCACAAGGAGGTGGTGGATATGGTGCACCTGCACCTGGTGGCGCGTACGGTCACGCGCCACCTCAAGGTCAAGGTGCGCCGTACGGGAGTCCGTTTGCGGCGTTGTTGCCGTCGACTTTCCCACCAGGGACTGATCCGAACGTGGTGGCGTGTTTTCAGGTGGCGGATCAGGATGGAAGTGGTGTGATTGATGATAAGGAGCTGCAGAGGGCTTTGAGCAGCTATAATCAGAGCTTTAGTATCCGTACTGTTCATTTGTTGATGTATCTTTTCACCAATACTAACACCAGGAAGATCGGTAACTTTTTTTTTTCTTTTTTACTTTTTAGATTTATATTAGATGTATTTCATTTTTTTTCTTGTTTTTGTTTCCTCTGCATGTGCAAATCATGAAAATCAATTTGCACAATCTACACATCAAATTAATGTTTGAAACTCAAAATGGTGTATCTAAATGAATAAAAAAGCATCTAATGCAAGTCGTTGCATCTTAAATGTGTGATTTTAGTCACTTCTCACAACTTCTTATTTTAATTTATTTCTCACCGAATCCCTTTTTCAATCTACCACTAATCCTGCATCCGAGTGTTGTATCATATGCATCATCAAATGTAATTTAATGGTAAATGAAAAAAAAAATGTGTACAAATCACCACCAAAAAAGGTTGAATAGGGGTGGATTAGATGAACCACTTTACTACAAGTGTGTGACGTGCGTGTTTGAATTTAGCCTCAAATAGTCAAATATCTGATGTGTATTACAGGACAATTTTTAATCTATTTTGGTAGTATTGTTTAAATAATTAAATATAGTAGTAGCAGATATTGGAGGGTAAAGTTTAATACTATAGTAGAAATTACAATATTCATCACAGGACCAAATTTAACTCGTTATAACGTGAATATAAGTTACATATTGCTATTTAAAACAAGATAGGATTGGACGTTCATGTTCAAAGTCATCTCAAAATCAATTTAGTTATTATATAGAATTA
Source organism: Tanacetum coccineum (assembly GCA_026074375.1). Taxonomy (NCBI): domain Eukaryota; kingdom Viridiplantae; phylum Streptophyta; class Magnoliopsida; order Asterales; family Asteraceae; genus Tanacetum; species Tanacetum coccineum. The sequence continues at coordinate 8,183 of BQNB010079996.1, read as the reverse complement.
GATGAGCCAAATTATGGATCAGTTAAAATAAATAGCTGTAACTAGAGTTGAATGTGCAAAGCTTGAAACTATTTTGGACTTAGCAATAGGAACTTTTGACTAATTCGATTATAACCATGAAGATAGTGTTTGTAATATTCTCATTCGCTTTTGACTAATTTAATTTTACTCATTTTGGCCCGATACAGTTCATAGTGCATCCGTTAAGAAAAGATTGGACATAATGACGACTTTTGAATAATTTCAAATGTCATCTATATTTTATTATTTTATGATGAGTACGGGTTGTTATCTTTCTAGCAGAAATTTATCAGTATGGAACTGCTGATGCAATCTATATGTTACACGATGGTTAAATGATAAGTAGATATGACTTAAATATGTCTGTGTAAGTTAATCGTAATGGCTAGTTTCTGTATTGACTTCTTGTTGTCCTTTATGCTATCAGGACCCAAGGAGTTCATTCAAGTTTTCTACAGCTTACAGAACTGGAGGGTGAGTCTCAACCGGATTATTTTCCTCTTTATTGTTTCGAGTGCTCTACTCATTATACAAAAGATCAGTCGTTATTGGGTTATGGTTTACATTTAAACCTGATCAGACGTGTCTAAGTGGTTGAAACTTATAAATAGCTAAAAAATTGTTTTCCTAAACTTTTTTTACCTTTCATTATGAAAGTTATGATCGTAATAACATCCTTCTTATAACCATATTTAACAGATTATGTATTTATGGAAAATGACCAAAATATGCTGTGGGGCAAACCAGACTGACCATATTAACCTGTACTATAAACGACTTGTTCTAACCTAAAATTTGAGAGTGACAACGTGACAAACTGATGGATATGGTATTTCTTGTATGTTTTACAGGCAAATTTTGAGAAATTTGACAGAGATCGTAGTGGCAAGATTGATATCAATGAATTGAGAGAGGCCCTAATGAGCCTTGGCTTTGCAGTTTCACCTGTGGTTTTGGATTTGCTAGTGTCCAAGTTTGACAAGAGTGGTGGAAAGAACAAGGCTATTGAATATGACAACTTCATCGAGTATGTTTCTGGAAACAGATTATCCATATATATCCTTATACATTTGCAATTTTTTTGGTTAATTGTCTAATAAATTTCATGTTTTGTGATTTCAGGTGCTGCTTGACTGTTAAGGTATGTAACGAATTTTTATGTTAAAAACAACTGCTTCGTTTGGTCAAATTTAGCATGCTAAGCTCGACTACTACATTCTTTGTCGTCTTTACTCCTTTATAGATGTGATTTTTTTATCGAGTTTTCTTTGATTATTTAGCATTTTGGGAAAGTTCCGATTAAAGGATGGGTTGGGTGAAGGGTCAATATGGGTTTGGGTCATATGGGATATTATATATTTAATAGAGTTGCGATCAGGTCATGGTTATCGTAAATAATTAATGTGCTGCAATACTAACCTCAGGGAAACTTTAAGCTTGACCCACTTGGCTAACATAACAACTCGGCCCTTGTGCACTTAAATGGATTAAATTGAAATGTATGCTGAACAGCTATGAAACGTTATTCACAAGATGTGTTTTTTGGTGATTGCAGGGCCTAACAGAAAAGTTCAAGGAGAAGGACACATCGTACTCAGGGAATGCTACCTTTACGTATGAGGCGTTCATGCTGACTGTTTTGCCCTTCCTCATTGCTTAGGGGTTATATCTGCTCTGCACGCTCTTCTCTTTAGCCTTCTCATGAGAGGATGATAAGAATTGTTCTTTTGGATGTTTTTTCTTTTTTAGTTAATCAACTATGTCTGTTTTCGAATTTCTTATTTCTCTTGTGAAAATCTGGTTGATAATAAATGCTCTCAACTTCTTAAATGTTTCTGATGTAAATGGCATATCAGTAAGTCATGGAAGGCTAATAGGTTTGAATCTTGAATTTGGTTTTTTGACAATTGTAAGTAAAATTCCACATGCAAAGACTTGTTTTCTGATTTGAGTATTTGCAAGAGACCATTTGTACAAAAAAGTATTGAAATTTTTTGTTGAAGGATTGCGTTCTTATGGATCTCAAAAAATAAACCTTCCTTCAGTTGTTCTTGATATAGAGATCTTTGATAAATAGATTTTATAGAGATGTGTAGAAAGCTATAGTAACTCGGATGCAGGACTAAAATCTAATTAATTTGTCTTGTTTGTATAGATCTTTCATGGTATGTTTGTTATTGAGACACACAAGCTATAATGTTCATTTGGTTTTTTACTGGTATAGTAATTGACAAAACCCGCCTAGCAAACTACATTTTTTCAAGTTCTCTTTCCCTTGTTATGTTACCAGTTAACACCCTCAAGAAGGGTTCTGCTAAATGATCTTGTAAAGGATTCTTTAGCGTTGTTCCAACCTGTAAAAATGCATAGGTTGCTTTACTGATTTGGTATTTATCATGCTAGGTCACATTTGCGCTTTAAAATTGATATATTGTATCAAACAAAAACTTACTACTAGGTATCCTAAATAACTTAAGCCAAGACCATCATTTGAGACCATTTATTAGTTATTACCCTCCTCGCTAGAAGACCGAGTTTTAAATTCTTAGGTATATTAATTTCAGCTTCTGATATTATCTTCCTTAATAACAGCCTCATGCTCGAATCTTTGGCGTATTTCTTGCATATGTGACCTCAATCTCTCCTAATAAAGGGCTTTGCTCCCCCTCCGGTGTGGTCGTAAACTCGTAATTTGTAAACTTGGATTTCATAGACCTAGTCTGGTAAATATTTGGATATCATTGCTGCAAAAAAAAGACTATTAGAAAATAATTTGATCACAGAGTTGTTACTATTTCAGCAATTTCATAACGCAAAATATAGTGTGCAAAAGTTTTATGGAGTTATACCCTAGCCCATAGAACTTAAAACGTATGTTCGTGGATAAGATACTTTTCTTAATATTTTTGTTAACGGCTATTTTCATTTTATCTTAATACGTCTTTTCTCATACCGTGCCCTTGGCAATATTCTCTTGTCCACTAACGTAACTGTCTATTATACAAGGTTTAAAACCTACTATTTAGGTACGTACTTTTTAGGTTGGCCGCGGAATGGAAAGGGCTGAAAGCTCACGGGTCTTGGTAGATGCTCACGATTATACCACGTATATCTGAGTCTATTAGTCCTTCCAGTTTTTAGAATGCACCAAAACAGTGCTTTAAATCGGTCGTTGCTTAACGACCGTTAATTTTTTTTTTTTTTTTACAAAAACATACCTTCTAACACGTCCAACCGAAAACACCGGCCGCCAAACATCCCGCAGCGGAGCGCGGGTGAGCCTAACTTGTTAAGTAAATTTTGATGACGCATGATATGTTTCATGTGGTTGCGGTCAGTCATCGTTAGGCTCGGTCATAACTAGAAGTGGTATTATAGGGAATAGTTCAACTCAAAATCTAGTAGATGTAGAAATATTGCATCGGTTCCAAATATCAATCAAAATATTAACCGCTATACAAAGTAGTGAGGTAAATATCACCGGATAGTATCAACTACGCGGCACAAATGAATGGTGATCCTCTAATGTCGACACTGCTTTATAATGCTCCAAAATGTTTAAATCGGCGGGAAACTTTTGAGTTGCGACTGAACTTTTCCTAAACGGAACGAATGTTCAACAATCCATTTGTGAACTGCAGAAAGAGTTTATTCATGCTCATTTTCTTTTACTTGTTATAGAAAAAAAGCATCAAAGTTTATTCATGTTCATCATATATCATGCGAACAAACTTGAGCAAAATACTAGGTTCTATAAGTCAAATATATAAACACGAGCAAAAATCTCTAAGTCAATGTCTGGTCATATGTGTAATAAGATTCGTTTATTCCTCAACGCATGCTGGGTTTTCTGCTTGTATATTTAAATTGTGTATCTACAGTACATGCTTCTTATTTCACAGCGAGTTGGAATTTAATCCGTGCATTGCGGCGGAGGCTAATTTGTTACTGTGGCGTGTGTGTTAATCAAGTGTTTTTTTACTAAGTTGTTTAAAGGGCTTGCTAAAACTTTTTTTCATATTTGAGGGGTCATATTGGTTATGTCTAAACTTTTTTTAAGAGCCAAGTTGGTAGTGACTTATATACTTTGTTATTTTTGGGGTTTGTTGTTCTAATATATTGGGGTTGTTTTGAAAGGTCGTCATATAATATGGGAGACCGTGCTGGTGGCTTAATTGTCTATGTGTATGTAGTAATGGCAAGACACTGTTCAAATGCGGCTTGGTAATGATGGTATGAGTTGATTTTCTTTTATATATAGGTGGTTTATTACACCAAGTACTTATCTTTTGTTTTTTCTTTCTTATAACTTTGTGATGGCTGAACTTCCTACTGATCGTGTGGCTTTGGAAGAGTACATGCGTATGTGGTTTCGTGGAGAAGTTCCTGACATGGTGGAGTTGCGTTCCATGGCGGTGCGTTGTCGTACGCAAGTGTCAGATAGAATATTAAGGCGCCGTCGTCTTATTGATCATTTGGAGCATACCAAGGGTTGCGGCCCGACTTCAGGGTGGTTAAATCAGCTAACGGCTAATCATATGGAGGACCTGGGGCATTTGGGTGTTGTGAATGCGTTTGTGGATAAGATGTATGTGGCTGTTCGTAAGAGGGAGAAAGGTGTGGCTGATATGGAGTATTACAGGCGCGTTTGCTAGTTTCTTTTGGGTGGTTGATAGCCGTGTCTAGGGCTTGTGTTCTTAGTTTTATGCACTGATGATGTTTATGGTTTCCTTTTGGGTACTTTGTAGTCTTGTCTATAGTTATTGTTAATAGTGGTGGATCTTGAATGTTTGAAGTAGTGTTGCTTCTCTGAATATATTATGGTATTTCTTGTTGTAATGTGTTGACATATACTTACTGTCTATTGCAAGTATGGTTTGTAAGTTTTATATGTAGTTTGTAGTAAGAAAGACTTATGCATGGTCATAATATGTTGGTGATAGTCAGGGTACAAAAGGTAGTAGTTGTAGGTACATAGATTGTTTAGAGTACAAAAGTTAGTAGTAATTGTACGTACATAGATTGTTTAGAGTACAAAAGTTAGTACCTCTAGGTACATACGTTGTTTACACAGGTAGGATAGGATGCCTACATGACATAGTTGGATAATATTACAATAGACAGAGACAACATTTAGGTTTTAGAGGATTGATTCACATGTCGTGTTTCTGTTTCTTAGGGACTTCAGTTAGGTCAGGTTATGGATCATTTCCAAACAGTGCTTTTCGGACTGATGTCTTTGGTAATTTGCTTTTTGCGTCTCCCTTCTGCATTGAGTCTTCATCTTGTGGTCCTTGTATTTTGGTTTCGGTAGATGTAAGTTTAGTGCTTGTGGGAGTTGATGAATGTGGTGAGTTGTTGAGGTGATATTGTTTCTGCTGGGTCAGTTATGTTTTCGTTAGCTTCTTTGAGGTAACGTGGACGAGTTTTTTGCATTTTAACTGTGGTTTGTGGCTCGGGTGTCTCTGTCGAGATTGGTGCGGGTAGGGCAAGGGTGGGTTTTTTGAAAACTTTGTCGAGAATGAAATTTGGTCTTTTGGCAGTGATCTTGGTGTCAAAGTGGAATTGGAAGGTGTGGGTTGTGCCTTCCAGTTCTTTTAGGGATGGCGGTAATGTGTAAGGGTCCTTATCCATGGTTTCTGCCAATACCTCATTGCAATCTCTTGTTAACGTGTTTGCTTGGTCACTGAAGCATGTGATTGAGGTAGTTGCCGAGCCATCATTGACAATAGCTTTGAAGCATTAACTGCAATAATGATATAGTTAGCGCATTTTTAATCATTTGGTGTGTTGTTGTAGAGTATTTTTTTACCTGTAGATTTTTGTCGTCTGAGGTCCATGGTCCTTACATTTTGGAAACGGTTCTTCTTTTATGAGTTTTTTTCCACAGACTGAGCATTTTTGGTAATACCAGCGCCTTTGTGTGTTGATCTTGTAAATAGTAGCTTCCGTTGTGAATCTAAATCGCTGCCATATGTTGTTTAGGTCAGGAGTAAGGTGTTTGTTTAGTTCTAAAAAAAGTTACGTATTAGTAATTGGTTGCATACTTGGTAGTTTTACGGATCTACTTCAAGAAGAACAAACAGAGGGAAGCGATTCCTGTTCCTTTCCTTTTCTAGGTCTTCATCTCGCTGGTTCTTGATGTCCAGTGGTGGTGCCATGTTTGGGAGCTGTGGGTACCTTCATGATTTTGAGGTTGTTGTTAGGGTAAGGGGTGTGTATTTTTTTGTGCATTTATTGTAAGTTTTTGGTACTTACATTTTCCTGATTTGGTATGTTTCAGCAACGTTCAAATTTAAATAGTAATGAGCAGAGGCACCTGAGAGTTGCAGCCCTGTATAGGGGCCCATGGTGTTTTGTTTTGTTACTATAACGTGATGATATGTAGAAGTTTACCATGGATGGAAAACGTACCATTGTAGCGGGTGACATAGCATGAACTAAAGGCAATAATGACTGGTTTATCCATTGATTCGTATTCAAGTGTGTTAAAATCCAATGCCATTTCATTCCACATTGTGAATGCAGTTTTGCTACCGTTGTAGGTAGTGTGAACCCTTTTAGGGAAATAATTCCAATGTAGAAAGAATGTGAAGGTTTGTGTAGATGTATTTACCTTAGGTTTTGGATGTCAATCGTTCTTCGATGTGTGCGGTTTATGGTTGCGTCTCCTGAGGTTATCAGTCTGCCAACCGCTTGGATGCGGCCAATGTAGTCTGTTCATTTAGAAAATAGGTATTTAGGTATACAATGTTTACAGTAATGTATATAGGTAGTAAGTGTACCTGTGAGTACTGCATGTTTTGAGTTTGCCCGTCTTGCTAATTTGTTGTAAGCTGCGAAGTTGAAATAGTGTTTCGGAAAACTAATGCTTGGTATTTCCTCTAGCTGGAGGAACTTGCCAAATATGAGGGATATTCAGTTTTGCAATGTGCGCTCCCATGGGTCTGTTTGTTCACAACTGAATCCTGAAAAGCGATATGATTTGTGGAGTTGAAGAAGATGGTCGAAGTATTCGACGTCTTTTATCTCCATGTTTGCTTGTATTAGAGTGCCCTGAAAAATCATGGTAACTAAGGCTATGTGTCGATGGAGTGTATTTATTGAACATGGTAGTTTCATGGTGAATATACCTGTTTGTCGATCAACATGCAACAATATTTAGTTGGTTGTCTTGTTTGAGTGTTCTTAGAAGTCCATTTATGGTATACAATTGTTTCTATTGTCTTGTTGTAGTGAGTAGGGCTCAAATCAGAGATGTCTGTGACTTCTGGTTCCACCATTACCATCTTACCTTTGTTTTTGGTATGTGCTTAAATACACATACCATTTTCCTTTATAAACGGACTTAAAAGCCTAAAAACATGCCAAAAATACATTGTATTTGTATGTTTGCATTTGTATTGTGCAGGAAACGGATATTCAAGAAAAGGAACAAAAAGAAAGCCAAAAGCAAGCAAATCCAAGCACGGAATGGAAAGAACAAAGTCAAAAGTCAGCCAGGTGGAAGAAAATACAACTTGAGGGACTAAAACTGCCAAAACCTCAAGTGGTATTAATAAGATATCAAAGCAAGGGTTAAAACTGCAAACCGGGTAGAGATTGCATTTAAGTTATATAACTTAAGGGGACCATTCTGCCTACTTCCCCAAAAGCCTTCTTTCCCGCCTTGACAAACCCAGTTACAACTTGTATGTCGCCCCATACTTCCCACCTGCAAAACCACTCGACACCCTAGCCAAAATCATTTCATCCACCCTACTATTTCCCCCCAGCTGTATAAAGTCCATGTTGGCAATCCCTCTCCATTCCCAAAGCATTTTCGATGGCTGAGATTGTCTCCAAAGAAGCACAAAAGAAATTGAAGGCTGGGATTTGTTGTAGAATCCCCTCACACAACAAGCACACTTTGTTTTTATCTCTACAAAGAAGCACAAGCTGCAAGTCCAAGACTTCGGCTATAAATAGAGCTTTTTGTAAGCCTTTGAGGCATCTAGTTTTTAGTTTTTAGTAACTAATTAGTTTTTAATCTTAGTTTAAATTTCAAAGTCTTTTACAGCTTTGTACTTTCAGCTTTGTAACACTTTCAAGATTAATGCAAGTTTGAAGTTTTTAAGCCAATTTACAATTCCAAGTGTTAAGTTTCTTAATCATATTGTTTT
>BQNB010079995.1:7971-30071 GCA_026074375.1 Tanacetum coccineum | reverse complement strand
ATAATCATTGGTGACGTTTTGGCTTGATGAGCTGGAGCATAGTTTTTGGAATCTTTGAGGCCACGTTGGACGAGTAAGGGAGTGAGTTAATTGCATTTTTATTGGGTAATTTTGAGGATGGTAAATTGGAGGAGACGGTAAACAGTAAAAACTGATTTTCTCGCCCCCCAATTCCTTTTAATTCGTTGATATGTTTGAACCAGGTTAAAATAGAGGGTTGACTTGGGCTGTGTTTTAATATAAAAGGGTTTGGGCCGTGGGATTGTTTTGAGCTCGGTGGATTAAAAGGGGTAAGGGTTAATGGTTATTTATAAGGACTTAACGACCGTTAGTCCTTAGGTGTTAAAGGACTAACGGTGTTATTCATTTAGATCTTTTAGTGAAAATGAATTTAACAATAAGGGTTTTCTTGGTATTTTGAATGTTTTGTCATTATGTAGGTTGACCAAAGTTTGACCAGAGTTGACTTTTGTTGACTATTTGCTAGAAAACTTCTGGCTCTTGTGCGCTCAATCCGTTCTCGTGTTCATTTTTGCCCGGTTTTGGCTCTTTTCTTGTGATATTTGCAATATCCGTACCTACACATTCACAAAAGACAAAATACACATATACAAGCATAATTTTGCACATTTTCATCTTTTTAGGGCTTGTTTTGATATAAAATGGATATGTGATTTCTCACATATCAAAATACCCCAAACTAAGTGATTGTTGTGTCCTCACGCAATATTATATGCTCTAAAACCAAATACCTCAAAACATCTCCAAACTAATCTTTTGAAAAGTAGCAAAGTCTTTTGTGGAGGAGGGACTCCTTCACACTTAAGTAAAGCAAGGGTTGCCTCCCAAGAAGTGCTTAATTTTTAAGCGAGTCGTTAGCTAGAATCTTGCTTCTGGAGTTCATTCATTAGGAAAGAAGGGAGTGACTACTTCCCTTTGGTCATTATATTCTTCTTCTTCATGATATGGTTTGAGTCGATGGCCATTAACAATAAATGTTTTTTCATCTTTTCCATATAGTTCAACATATCTAGACGGATATTGATGTTTCACTACGTATGGTCCTAACCAGCAAGATTTGAGTTTCGGTTGTTTAAATTTATACTTTGGTGAAAAAGTAGAACCTTGTTTCCATGTTTGAATTCTTTTCTCATTCTTAGTTTTTTATCGTGCCAGACTTTGGTTCTTGCCTTGTACAACAGAGAGTTTTCATAGGCTTGATGTCTAAGTTCATCTAATTCGTGTAGCCGAAACATTCGTTTTTCTCTAGAAGTGATGAGATCAGGGTTACAGTTCTTCAGGGCCCAGTATGCACGGTGTCCGATTTCAAATGGTAGGTGATAATTTTTTCCATATATGAGTTTGTACGGTGTTATACCGGTTGGTATTTTGTAAGCAGTGCGAAAAGCCCACAGAGCCTCATCAAGTTTTCTTGACCAAATAGCAGGATTGTATTTAACAGTCTTTTCAAGAATTCTTTTAAGAGCTTTGTTTATATTTTTAACTTGACCACTTGTTTGAGGGTGGTATGATGTAGAGAAACGGTGACTAACTTCATATCTATTCATGGTCTTTTCCATCATTTTGTTGCAAAAATAAGTTCCTCGGTCGCTTATTAGAGCTTTGGGCATTTCGAAACGACAAAATAGTTTTTTTAGAAAAGTAATAACAACTCTGGCATCGTTTGTTGGTAGAGCTTGAGATTTTGCCCATTTAGATACGTAGTCGACAGCGACAAGAATGTATTCAAACTTATATGATTTTGGGAATGGTCCCATAAAGTCAATACCCTATACATAATTTTTTTCACATATTTGAATGTTGGTTAAGGTCATCTCATTACGTTTTGAAATACTTCTTTTCTTTTGGCATGCTTTGCAAAGGCGAACTAGAGTATGAGCTTCTTTGATTATGGTTGGCCAGTAAAAACCTGAATCTAGGACCTTTTTAGCGGTTACGTTCGTGATGACATTGATCTAAAATGGTACGAGTTTCTAGTCCATAGACACATCATCTAATCATACCGTCAAAACATACTTTAAAAAGATAGGGTTCTTCCTAAAAGTAGTGTTTGAGGCCGGAGAAGAATTTGTTCTTTTGTTGGTATGTCATCCCTTTTGGTATAATATCACCCACTCCAAATCTAGTTTGTCAAGTCTTAGCGAACATGGTGCCATCTTTTGGTGTTAATTTCCATAAGGGGAATGGAGGTTCTCTAGGAAGTTATCGTCAAAACTTCCACTGTCATCTACTTGTTTTGTTATGTCAATCCGAGATACGTGAGTCGGCCAGCCAACATTTTCTGTACCTTTTTTATCTTTGATTTCTATATCGAATTCTTATAGGAGTAGAATCCATCGAATAAGACGGGGTTTTGCGTCTTGTTTTTTAAACAGATGTTTAAGAGCTGAGTGATCAGTGTGAACAATAGTTTTTGATAGTATAAGATAAGATCTAAATTTGTCGAATGCAAAAACTACAGCCATAAGTTCTTTCTCGGTTATGGTGTATTTTTGTTGAGCTGGGTTGAGAGTTTTGCTTGCGAAATAGATTGGGTGAAAGTTTTTACCATCTTTTTGACCTAAGACAGCTCCAACTGCGAAATCACTTGCATCACACATAAGTTCAAATGGAAGATTCCAGTTTAGGCTTACGATCACAGGAGCACATGTGAGTTTCTCTTTTAATAATTCGAATGCTTTTTGACATTCATCATCGAATTCGAACGGAGTATCTTTTTCAAGCAGCTTAGTTAGAGGTCGGGCAATTTTCGAGAAATCTTTAATAAATCTTCGATAAAAACCGGGATGTCCAAGAAAGCTTCGAAAACCTTTGATATTAGTAGGGGGTGGAAGTTTAGAGATTACGTCGATCTTCGCTTTGTCGACTTCAAGTCCTACGCCAGACACCTTGTGTCCAAGCATAATTTCTTCTTTAACCATGAAGTGGCATTTTTCCTAATTAAGGACAAGATAAGCATCTTTGCAATGTTGGAGCATTTTATCGAGGTTGTTTAGGCATTTGTCGAAAGAGTTTCCAAAGACAGAGAAATCATCCATGAATACTTCGACTGATTCTTCAATTATATCATGAAAGATTGCCAACATGTACCTTTGAAAAGTAGATGGAGCATAACATAATCTGAAAGGCATTCGCCTATAAGCATATGTACTGAAGGGACATGTGAACATTGTTTTTTCTTGGTTTATAGGATCAATAGAAATTTGGAAATATCCGAAAAAAACCATCGAGGAAATAGAAATATTTATTTCCTGGGAGTCTTTCCAACATTGGATCCATAAACGGCAAAGGGAAATGATCTTTTGTGGTTGCTTCATTGAGTGTACGATAATCAATGCATACTCGCCAACCCGTAACGGTTCTTGTTGGGATAAGTTCATCATTTTCATTTCTGACTACTGTAATACCGCCTTTCTTTTGTATACAGTGAATAGGACTAACCCAAGGACTTTCGGCAATTGGATAAATAATACCGGTATCTAAGAGTTTCATGATTTATTTCTTAACAACTTCTTGCATGTTTGGATTTAACCTTCTCTGTTTTTGGACAACTGGCTTTTTGTCATCCAAAAATTGTATCTTGTGTTTATAGAATGATGGGCAGATACCAGGAATGTCTATTGTTTTCCAGACAAATGCTTCTTTATGTTTTTTAAGGACAGATATAAGTTTGCTTTTGTTTTGAGCAGATAGTTGAGATGATATGATTACAGGAAGAAAAGAGGGTTCTTCCAAAAATACATATTCCAAGTTATCAGGAAGAGGTTTAAGTTCGAGATCTGGAGGTTCTTTAAGAGATGTCTTAATTTTATAATCTGTGTTGATGGGGATTTTCTTAATTTTTGGTTCTTCTTCATCAGACTCAGAGTCATAGTTTTTATTTGCAACCATTGCTATAAATTTATCGAATTCAAAAAAGATTTCTTCTTCGAGAATGGTTCCTTCGATAGATTGGAGGATTTTACTTCCTTTATCTAGAAGAGCATCAAAATATTCTTTTAAGATTTCATCGATAACATCGATACTGAAAAATGTATCATCGTTTGAATAAGAGTGTTTAATGGTAGAGTCGATATTAAAGATCATTCGTTCAGTCCCAACTCCAAGATTGAGTTGTTTCTGTTTAACTTGAATTACTGCATCAGCAGTGTGAAGAAAGGGTCGTCCCAAGATGAGAGGGACTTTGCTATCTTCTTTTATTTCGAGAATAATGAAATCAGTAGGGAAGATGAATTTACCAACTTTAACGAGCATATTTTCAGCTATTCCAACAGGGTATTGAAATGATCAGTCAGCTAATCTTAGGCTTATTTTGGTAGGTTTGAGAGTTTCGAGAGATAGTTTTGAATATAAGGAATACGGCATAAGGTTAATACTAGCACCAAGGTCAGCTAAAGCATTACAGGAGAAAGTTTTATTGAAGTTTCACATAATAAGGAAACTTTAGGGGTCTCCAAGTTTAGATGGAACTTTGTTTTAAAGAATGGCAAAACTTTCATCGCTCAGAAAAGCGACAGAAATTTGTTCAATTTTGTGTTTGTTGCTTATGAGTTCTTTGAGAAATTTTCCATAGTTGGGCATTCCAACTAAGACGTCGACAAGAGGTACGTTGATTATTCGGAAGGCTCAATCAATTCACAGGAATTTCGGTATTGGGCCTCCATTTTTTCTTTCCTTAGGCGTTGAGGATATGGGATTTTTGGTTTGTATGGTTTGGGTAACGGTGTTTCTTTGGCTGGTTTCGGAGGGGTTGAGTTTTTGGTTGTGGTGTAGGTTCATCGTCTTCATTATCGCTATCAAAGTTAATAGGAGTTTCAGAATTGTTTTGTTGATCATTTGGGTTATCTGATGGATCATAGGATTTACCACTTCTTGTGAATACAACATTCACATGCTCATTATGAGATTATGGTTGTTGATAGGCTTTAGAGTTGTTACCTCGTGGGTTTGGTTGAGTGTTGCTCGTAAGAGATCCAGAAGGTCGACCAGATTGCTTGTCAGCGAATCTGTCGAACTTAGTTTCAAGGTTTTGGATTAAAGCTTGATGATTTTTGGCTACTGTTTTGAGTTGAGTTTTTAGGTCCATGAATGTCTCTTTGACAAAAGCGTTGGTTGATTGCTGAGATTTCATGAAATCGTTGAATTGTCTTTGAAGATCATATGATTTATCATCGGTGTTAGATCGGTAGTTGTCTCGGTTGTAATCATTTCATTCGCTTGAACGCTAATTATCGCATTCGAGTCTCGATCGCGGTAATCATTGTAAAAACGAGTCTTACAGAAAGTTTGCATGAATTTAGCTTCTTCTTTACAAGACATAGGTATGTCATCATCGTCAAGATTGGGTGTTGGTTGTTTTGTACGAGATTGGAGTTCTTTATACTGAGCATCCATTTTTATGGTCATGGCATCCATTCGAGCCATAATTTTGTTAGTGTCAGAATTACTGCTACCTTCATCGGCGAAAGCAACGGTTTTCTTAAGAGATGATTTGGTTTTTTGATTTTTAGCCCAGTCGAGCTTGAGTAAGACTTTATCTTCGAGAAGCTGATAAGCTTGATTTGGTGTTTTATAGAGGAAAATACCACCGGCTGTGGCATTTAGAACTTCTTGGGTTATTTCGTTGAGACCATGGTAAAAGATTTTGATAATATTGCCTTTGGACAGATTATGACCATGGCAATTTCTGAGCATTTCCTTCATACGAAGCCAAGCATCGGTTAGAGATTCATTTTCATGTTGAGAAAAAGCACGGATTTCTCTGAGGAGTCGGTCAAAAAGAGCTGGGGGAAAGAATCGGCTAATGAAAGCGGTTCGAAGTTCATCCCACGTTTTGATAGTTCCTTCGTTGAGTTCGTCCAGCCATGTTTTTGCTTCTCCAGTGAGTGATAGGGGAAACATCATTAGGCGGACAGCTTCATTCTCGGTATCTCTGTATTTAAACATATCACAGATTCTGAGGAATTCATGAATGTGTTTATGAGGATCGGTTTTGGTTCTACCATCAAATTGGTTTCCTTTGACGAGAGTCAAGTGGTTACCTTTAATGGCAAATTCGTTTGCGGTTTCAGGAATAGTGATTGCGGAACTGGGAGTCGGAGCGACAACACGGTCGGCAACCCACATGGGTTCATCATCCATTGGATCGTAATTTCGAAGAATATCAAGAAAGTGACAAAAGTAATTGATGTTGAGAATTGGCGGATAGACAATTCTCGGGTGTTGAGGTGGATTGTTTCTTTGATCGAATGGAACTCTTCTGTTTCATCGACGAAGTCTTCGATTCAGAGTACGTTCAGGTTCAGGTAATGGTTCAACAAGTTCAGAATTAGAAGCACGTGTATGCATCCAAAGGAGAAATTGTTTGGGTCAGTTTGCCAGAAAACTGTACGGTGATTTTTGAAAAAGATGGGGAGTTAAAATAATTTTCCAAAGTTGACTACAAAACAGCTTAAAAATCCCCGGCAGCGGCGCCAAAAACTTTGATGTGTTTCAAAAGCTTTAAATTTATAATGACTGAAAATACCAATTTTATTATAGGGAAACACACGGGTAAAAGTATAACCCACGTATATAGTATAATCTTTTTTAGGTAAGACCAGGTCGTCCACAGGGATTTGAGTAGTGTTCAAATAATCAGGAAGAAAAATAGACTTTAACAACTTTGAAAATAACTTTTATTTTACCAGTGATAATAAAGATGACTACTCGGATAGTTGAAAATAATTTATAAGTAGTGGTAATGATTAAGACCTCCAGGATGGAGCTTTTAACTTATAAAAAGGATTTCTCGTCAAAAGACGTTTTCACAAATTAACTTAATTAACTTAAGACTTATATTTAGTTGGCTAGACCAGATGTGTCACTCAAATGATCCAGTTAACTTATTATATCAAAGCTTATTTTGTTTATCAATTTACAAAAGTGGATTTCTCGACATAGACGATAAAGATCATAGACAAATCTTTAAAACCATATAGATCATAACGGGTCTTTCGACCTATATCGATATGATTATATAATCTATGTTGATAAGCAAAACTGACAAGATAAGATATAATAGGGGTGCAACATAAGTTTGAGATTAATGAGATCACAATCATACCAAACACTTATTTATTATCATAACTTCACTGAGTAGTCATGAGAGAATTAGCCTCTCATGGCTATGTAGTTTATAACATAACTTGATTTAACAAGAACTTCATTATTTCAATAAACTAAGATGATGTTATTCTTTGTTCTTTGTTGTTTGATATTGTATCTTCAAAATGTGTGATGTTTATGCTTGGGAGAAGGTTGGAAAAGGTTTAGGATATCATAAGGGTGAGAGAGAGTGTGTGTGATATGAGGGAAATGAGTATGAAAGGATGATTTGTAGTGAAAATTCATTTCTTATTTATAGGCTGATTTTGGGGGAAAAGTGCGGCGCATAATTTTATAAGTGCGACGCACTTGAGGTGTTAATGCGCCAGTATTTATGACTTCATTTAATTTTTGTAGCCAGATGGGAAGTGCGGCGCACTAAGTAATTTGTGCGGCGTACTTAGGGAGTTAATGCGCTATTTTGACTTAGTCTTTAATTCTTTGACTTTGAGGAGAAGTGCGGCTCACATTTGGTAAGTGCGACGCACAATTGCACTTTTCAGCTTGAGACATTATCTTTGTCTTGTATATTGATTTCCGAAGTGTATAAGTACTTGATCTTTGTTTATTTTGAGCTCGAGATGTCTTAAAGTGAACCTGCAAGTATTTCATGCTATTAAGTATCAAAAGTTCATGAGAAATGATAGAATATGTATAAATAACGCCACCGAAAATATGTATAATTTAGGCTTTATCATGAACCTTGTGTAGGATCGTTTTAGCATTAAATGTTGTGATTGCTTTGGTGTTTTTGTTTTGATTATTAGATTCCCTAATTCGGTCATATGCCCAAAGTCAGTCACATCCCCACATGATGCATGGATCGACCTCTATTTTTTGGGAAATAAGGGTTTTAAAACAAGGTTTTTCCTTAAACTGCGAGTAAAAAAAACAATTTAAAAGCATAAATAAGCCACGAAATCCATCATCAATAAGCTACAAACTATAGAGAAGAGAAAGTGCGAAACTTTTGATGATCTAACCAAACCAAATCCAAAACCGTGGCATTGTGGCTTAAAAATAAACCATGAAATAAGCCATAAACCCATGAAACACCCTTAATAAGCAAACTACAAACACAAAATACCCCAGGTTAGCTCTGATGCCAATTGTTATCATAAGAAATTCACTAAATAGTAACGATCGGGAGGTTAAGGAGTAAAGAACAAATAAGTAGCCATATTATTAAATTTAGAGAGAAAGAAAGGGAAGATTGTGTGTTTTCTAGAGAGAATGAGGAAAAAACACACACTATGAGAAGTTACAAATAATTTTCTCACCCCTTCATGGAAGCATGGAGGGCAATATATAGCCCAAGATACATACAACTATCCTAACTTGTCATCACTAGTCCTTGCGTATCCGTCTATTATTAAACTAATGTAATTCTGTATAAATCGACATATTTTTAAGGCTAACACATCATTTTCTACATCTTATACGGACCATTCAAAATCAAATACATAATCATCTTTCCATAATCCTTCTTTCCATCAATGTTTCTCATAAATCTACTCCACAAAGGAATGTAACTACCCTTGTCATGCATCGGAGGACAATTATCTGAACCGGCATCAACAATCGATTGATTATGAGAACTAGCCATCTTGAACAATACTATTTGAATATTTTAAGACAATAAAGAATGATAAATGTGAAATCAAAATGTATAATGAACAATTAAAAGTACAATGGTTTAAGTCCAACAAATTTTGTTTAAGCAATTTCGACCCCTTAGTAATTCAAATCCAATAACCAAATCGAATCTTGAATCTTGATAATAGAATTCAAACAAAGCAAATCACCAAATTTGGAACCCCTTTGATGACCTAATTCAAAAATGAGGAGCAACTGAATTCACGAATGAGGAACCACCTAATTCACAAATAAGGAACCACCTAATTCACGAATGAGTAACCACTAAATCCAGAACTATAAGACCTAATTCCCAAAATGAGTAGCAACCCAATTCAAAACACTACAAATCTCCAAATTCGCGAATGAGGAAGCACCAAATTCGAAAAAATAATGTTTCTCTAAAAACAAAATTCCAAACTCAGTATAATAACCATTTTTCTCAATCTCCTCAAAAATACCGAATTTGTCTAAAATACTCGTTTGTCTAAATCAAATCGAACCAAAACATGTTCGAATTTAGTTTTCCCGCCTTAAACTACGAAAATAAACCAAAATCTATCAATATCAACCGTTAACCACACCGAATTCGATCAAAACCCACTCGTAGTACCCAATTCTTAAAAAATCACCAAATTTCGATAAAATATCTAAATCCTAACGTATTGAATGCTTTATCTTTGATAAATTTGTTACTAAATAACGTTTTTAACAAAAAAAAACTAAAATTATATGCTAAACAATGTCAAATAGTAATAATATGAAAAAAGGAAGCCAAATTTATCACTAAAACACTTACCGAATTTGTATTTGATCAAATTTACGCGTTTGAAGCACTTTGATTCACAAACTATCAATCTAGATCCTCTCCTAGTGAATAATACCACTTGTTGTAAGTCACTTTAGCATTGTATCATAGGAATGAAGGTTATGTTTAGTAAGATAAAATAAAGAGCGAAAGAGTTAATCAAATGCGGTCTTTTATAAAAGAGAGAAAATGAGAGAACTAGGAGTACAAGAAATGAGAAGCCTACTAAACTATCATAATTCTCCCTATTTATACTAATCTCTCTAAACTAAGTTTACTTAGCTAATTGGACTGATTTTCCTAACTTAGGCCCAATTAGCTTTATTACAAAATATTAAATATTAAAAACTACTTATTATAACAAAGATCAATTATAAGAATAGTAAACACTTTTTCTATTCTTAACAGTATGCATTCTAGTACAAGTACCATAGTATAAGTATTACCACATTACTCACCATAAGGTGTTTGAAGCCAGCAAAACACCTATCTGAGACAGTCTTCTTCATGAACTTCTAAACTGTAAACTATTCTTAGTCTTTAATGTGTATTGCAATAATGCTCTTAGCCGAGCATATATAGTTAGTAGAATCATCATTCAAGATGAAATCCTACCATGTCTAGGATTGAATATCTTCTCAATTAAACTAGGATCAGTGTACACAAACAACACTATGCCTTTTATAGTCAGTAAACGATTTAACATTTATTTGGTAATGTTTAGCGCCATTCTAAACTCCAAGTCTATTGGCTGTGATAATTTCATTAGACTTGTTTTAATATCTATCTATAGGTTCTTCATTACTTGGGATGACTTCAATTTTAGTAATGAATTTTCCTATTCTAAACTACTTCCATTATAACATTTGTTTTAACAAACATTTAAGGACTCTCACTTAGATACTATTGTTGCCAGCTATCTTGAACTTATGCAAAAGACAACCACCCTCATACACAATATGATGTACATGATGAATCCTTAGTAAAACTTAAGGTTTCCATTCATGTGTCCAATCACATAAAGTAATATATTACCTTTAAGACTTGCTCAATAATATGTCATATTGTGTTACACTTAATCACTACATATGTTTATTTCAATAATATTTATTCCAGTGTCATATGTTTGGTTTTCTATTCCCAAAGCGAAGTTTCCTTCCAAGCTAACGGGTTAACATTTAGCTTAGATGGAATGATGCTTTCAATATGTTATACAACATACGAGATTTTAAGGAAACAAACATAGTGCTTCCATTTGATGTCAGGTGTACTCAGAAGTTATCTTATTTTAATCAAAATCATATTATCGATTAAATAATTAAACTCAAGATCTCAGCTCGTAGATGCATGATCTAATCCATACTTAGATTCTTTTATCTTGTATACTTTATAAAGATTATCTGAATTCATAACCCTCTTGATTACACACTATCCTCGCAAAGGTAGTCATTAAGGAAATAGGTATAACACCTAATTGTCATATTTCATATTCATAAAAACAAGTATGACAATTAATCATCTTTATATGATTAATGCGCTTACTAAGGAAGATTTAATCACAATCAATTGCTTGAGTATGATTAAAAATTCTATCATAAGACGTGCATTTATTTGTGTACATTCTTGTCCGTATGAGTCTTCTCTTCAAAAGAAACTCATTTCGTCCTCATACTTTAGCCATTTGATCAAATATCAATCAAGTTCAAAACAATGATTGTCTTTCAAGGACCACATCTTATATTCCTTAGTGATATGTGTGAAATACACATATCCGTCTATACCTAAAATAGCCCAATTAAGCCTAAGATAGACTAAAAATGGCAAAGAATTGCTTGTTTTTGTGTTTTGTGTATGCAGGTACGGATAAGACAAATATCACAAGAAAACCGTCAAAAATGGGCAAACACGGACACGAGGAACGGAAGAGCACAAAAGAAGCCAAGGACTCAAAGCCAAAGTCAATCTTTAGTCAACCCTGAGTCAACAAAAGTCAACCACAAAATGACAAAATCCCAAATGTTCCAAATCAATCCCTCAAGTTTCAAAAGTTACACAAATGGTCCCTAAGCCTAAATGGGCCAAACCCGGATCCAAAGCCCAAATCCTAAAAGCCCACTACCCTTTTTATAACTCTAGGGACTAAATATGTCATTTATGGAAGATTAAATACACTTGATGTGTATTACATTTTCACTTAAGAAAGACAAGGACTAAAACTGCCATAATCCCAAATTCATCCCCGTTTTTACCCAATTCAGTTAAAAATAGGCGCGAAAAATCATTGGGTACTATTCATCATCTTCTAGATTTAACCACGCAGTTAAATCAAAGGGCTTTTTCAAATTAAAGGGTGGAAAGGACAATTCAGAGGCTCTACAACACAATGGCAAGGACAAATCAGTCAAATCAAGCTCCCTCATTGGCTCACTAATGCCATGTGGACTCAAAGAAGCACAAGAGATGATTATTTTTGCACTGGATCACTCACATAACAAGCATAAGGGTCACATCAAGGATTGCCAGCTTGGCAATCCGTGTGATCCCAAGGAGACATCCAACGGCTCAAAATCACTACCTAATGATTGAAGGAATGGATGGTGATGATTGAAAGGGGCGTGGGCAGCAAGGAAGGCCTAGAATGTTCAGTTTAAGGCTATAAATAGCCTCACTATCACACACACACAAGAGGAGAGGAGGTAGTAGTAGCTTAGTAGATTTTAGCTTAAATTAGCTTATTGTAATTTCCTTTAAAATTCAGTTGTAACTTTCTTTTGATAATGTAATCAAGTTTTATTTTAATGAAATCTAGTTTTGCTCTTAAATAATCTGTCATAAGCACTTTTATTTTTCACTCATAAATTTTCAATTCTTCTCAAATGTTAAGCTATTGATCTAATAAGCTCATAAAAGCTCTTACTAGTCTCTAAGCTAGTAATTGAGTTTAATTCTACCTTAATCATACGTATACCTAATAAATCAATTAAATACCTTGAACTTATTGGATTTTAAGCTTATGAAAGGGGAGTCAAATATGGAAGGACTCCCAAGGACCTTTACTGGCTTGTTTTAAATAAGCCAGAGCTGTAGAATAGCTCTAAGAGCACATTTATACCTTTGTTAAGCTAAGGCTCAAGTAAGTCTCTCTTTTACTTTTATAATTCTTATATTCCTAGCTTTAATTTTGCTTATCTGCTTATTAGCTTATCAATTGTGCTTATTTGATTCTTAGGTGCTTATTTATGTTTTAAATTGCTTCTTAATCATGTCATGTTATCTGTTTTTAGTTTAGTATAGTTAGGTCTTAGATTTGTGTTTAATCTGTCATCAAACCATAAAAACCAAAAAAATATCATTAGCATAGTGTAGATTTTAGATCTCTGGCTTATTCAGTTGTTTGATCATGTTAGTTAAGCTAGAAATAAGTTTTTAGTTATCTGGTATTAATGTTTAGTTAAGTAGAATTTAATTTCATAAGTTTTTCAAATCTTTCATGGACCTAAAGGAGTGTTTGGTTTTAAGCAGTTTGACCTCTTAAAGTCAAACTGCATTGTGAATTTTGCTTGAGATAGTTGTGCAATCATTTTTAATTAGTTTAGAAAGAGTTTTCATAGGTCAAAATTGAAATTTGAAAAAGTTAGGGCTTAATATCATTGTCTCAGCACCAGGGTACTTAATCCCTTTTTCTTTGATTGTAAAAGTTTGATCCAAGCCTTAGAAGGCTTGGATTTGGATTGCTAAGTGTTTGTGCACTCTCATTAAGTAGGTTTAATGAAGTAGAAACTAACATGGTTACCTGAATTTTAGATCTGTGCACTAACTATTTGCATCAGCAGTACTAACATCAGTTAGTACTGCTGAACTTTTGAACTTCATTTCAGCTTAATATGCTTTTAATTTCATTCAATTAGCCTAAGACGGATCTAGGCTTTATAACTTAGTATAACATTTTAAGCTTAGTTCAGTTTAATATAAGTAATATAAAGCTAATTTTCATTTCCATACTTATAGCATTTGTACCATATTAGTCCTTAAAAAGCCATACAAAAGCAAAAAAGCCAAATTAAGATTTTAGATAATTTATCTAGTAGACCGTAACTTAAGTTACTGCCTTAGCAAAACTGCATAGTAGTAGCTAATTAGGATTCATTTATTTTACTATCCCATCAAAAGCTTAGTCTTTCTTTCCATAGCTTTATTCAGCCTTTGGACTTTGCTTAATTTAAGTTTCTTTTAGTTTTCCTCCTTAGGTCTATCAATATGTTTCGCTAAAAATTAGATGCTTCAGAAGCGAGTACTCCAGTTAAGTTTTCTTGTCATTTTATACTGAAGCACATCATGTCGCATTTCTAGAAACTTCATTTGTGTTTTGAAAATGAGCTTATTCTATAAAGTTTTGTTGCAAGCACTATAACGAGTCCCATCAGCGACCAGTAGAGCTCAAAAGCTCACTTCCTGTGGACAGCTTAACTAAGTTGACCTACATAGCTTATATTGTATCATTTCTCAGACAGAAAGTGTAGTTTTAAAATGTTATTTTAAATCAAGTTTATTATTAGTTGGATATCTAGTTTTGTTAAAAGTAAAAAATAAAAAAGTGCAAAGATGAGGGTTTGCCAACTTGAACCCACGACCTCTCTCAACACCACCATACGTCCTTACCAATATCTTCAATAGCGTCATCCACCCTTATCTTTGCACAATCTAAATGCTCTAGTACACAATTCATTTTCTTTATACATAATAGACCAATAGCTTATTTTAGATCTATTTAGATTAGCTGTTAGTTTAGTTTTATTTTTCTCAATTATTACATGTTGTAGTAGGACTTTTCTCTGATGTTGTTTTTGAGAAATTTTCCCATATATTAGTTTATTTCCTAGGATTATTTCTAAAGGTTTAAAAAAATTAAAAAATCAATAAAAAATAGAAAAAAAAGTTTCCAAGAAATTACAAAAAAATAGTTTTTTCATTTATAAAAATTACTTTTTTAGGTTTACATCCAGTAAAATCATTTTTACACCTTTTTAGATTTTAATTTTTCATTATTATTAAGCTTTAATTTTAGTTAAAATATGGATTTTAATTTTAAAAACTAGTTAAAAATAGTTTTCCTGAGTTTTATATTATTTTATGACTTTCTAAGTTTATTAAAAATCATTTTTCTAAATTTTTAGAACGTTAATTTGCTATTTCTTTAGGATTTAATAAGATTAAAAATAGTATTTAATTCATAATAAATTCAAAATAATCAAAAATGGTTTTCTTTTCTAAAAATTTTTCTTAAAAAATGTTTTTCTTTTTCTTAAAATTTTCTTTTGTCCTATTTTAGGTTTAGAAATTAAGTTTGCATTTTTAGGGGTTAATTTTAGTGTATTTGCTTAATTGTCGCATTTCATTTGCTCCCGTTAATTAGTTTAAGTGTTTAATTGCTTTAAATTGTTTATTTAATTGTTGCTTTTATTTAGTAGTTATAGATAATCAAAAATATTCTTTCTCTCATTCAAATCATCATCCGAGCTAAAACGTGGTTTCAATTACACAAGTCGTTGGGGAAACGACCAGGGTGATCATACTTCCCGGTTAAATATACGTATTATATATTATATATATATCTTTTAAGAGTGAATTTTCCTTAGGGAATTTTCTTAATTGCTCTTGTGGTATTATATTGTATATTTTATTAGTGTATAAAACTCCAGCATTGATATCAAAATATCACTCAAGTACATGAGGTATCCTTGTGGATTTATAAATGAGAGTTAGACTATACTTTGGTTTAACATTTACATGTTTAGTCTTAGTATGACATTAGCAAGTCAATTTAGAAGGTTATGTATTTTTTTCTTAAATTTCTTCAAGATCTACAGATGCTCCCACTTGCTTTGTAAATAGAGATTATTCTCCAATTACTAAGTATTTTAAGCAACGATAAATTGTTCTTAATTGGGACATACAAAATACATTTTAAAGTTCTCAACTCTAGTTTGTTAATAATACGTTTCATAAGATATTAACAAATTACATAACATTAATCAAGACATAATAGGTTTTATCCTAATCCAGAAATAGACACTGTCTTGGATTCCTTCTTGGGTGGAACCATATTAAGTGTATACATGACATACCTAATTTTTCTAACCTTGGTAGATTTTGAAGGTAGAGTAATTAAAGTTATCAAAATCAGACAAACAATAATAGTAAAGTTTGATTTAACACATTTAGTCATACCACAAGAATGTGGTATTCTATAAGTATTGAGATCATGAGACTATATCACAATTCCTTAGATAACTTAATCCTCTTTAGATCAAATACTTGTCCATTGGGAAAAATCAAATTTCATCCATAGTATTTCTAAACTGATTGCATAGTTTATATTATATAACTCTTTGACCAAGTCAATGATTTCATGTGCATGTCCTCACGAGAAGACATAAACATGTATTTATTACTATACTATATAAGTCTTTGACTATGTCAAGAATTTCATGTACCTGTCCTAACAAGAAGACATAACAAATGAATGACTTACTTTTCGTTATAAGTCTTTGAATATTAACTCAAAGACTTTATGTTTATATCGTTACAAGAAAACATAAGCACATTAACAAAAATAATAATTAATGCCAACTCATGGCTTCAATAGTAATTTTAAGTTAATTAACTACTTTATATTATGATTTATAAGAAAACATAACCATATCGACTAGAATATATAGTCAAAATGTTGAAGTAGCTTCACATTATATCTTGACATTAGATCTTAATAGGGCACCAACATTTTATGTGTTTAAGTCCTGGTAGAATTATTAGCTTTATTACCTTGATGTTAAGAGACACCAATATTCATGTTGTTATATGTTGTTTCTTACACACACTTGATATTTCTCCCACTTTTGCATGGCACACATCATATAGTAGACAAACAACATGTAACAATCCGTAATTTCAGGCCATTTTATGTCAGTAAATATTCAACTATTTATTTTAAACTTTTACGCATTTACTTTTAATTTTCATCGTTTATTAAATCGAGTAAACTAAAAATTAACATTCAACATAAATTGTAATCAAACAAATAAAATTTTACGTCAAGCAAGTGTTATATAAATATTACGAAGATAATTTTTAACTTTTCATATTTTATTTTTTATTGGTTACGTAAAACGTTTACGTTTCGCAATAAATTACATTCATGCACACACGAAAGCACCGATACCCATCTATACTTCAACAAATACCCACTCTTATACCCACTACACAAAATTTATACCATTTCTATCTTAAAAACCCATTCTAGCCGTCCCATGTACGCACCACAACCAATAAAACACAAATCATCCACTACAGTCACTTCTATTTTGATAAAATTCTTTTAACACGGGGAGACTGTAACAATCGGTAAATTCAGACCATTTTACGTTAGTTGATATTCAACTATTTATTTTAAACTTTTACGCGTTTATTTTAATTTTCATCGTTTAGTTAAACTGCGTAAACTAAAAATCAACATTCAACATAAATCGTCATCAAACAAATAAAAGTTTACCTCAAGTAAGTGTTATATAATTATTACGATATAATGTTTAACTTTTCATATTTTATTTTTATTGGTTACATAAAACGTTTATGTTTCGCAATAAATTACATTCATGCATACACGGAAGCACCAATACCCATCTATACTTCAACAAATACCTACTCTTATACCCACTACACAAAATTTATACCATTTCTATCTTAAAGACCCATTCTAGCCATCCCATGTACACACCACAACCAATAAAACAAAAATCATCCACTAAAGTCACTTCTAATTAATTTCTACCTTCTTTTTAACTACCATTTAAACCATAAGTCCTTTAACCAAGACCAAACTTGTCCTTCCTTTTCCTCCCTTAATTCTAACTGTTCCCTCCTCCTAAGGAGGAGGAGAGCTCTTACACTTTGTCCTAAAACCACCTCCTAGTCCATGGTTTAGCTTAATACTTCTAGTATAAAAGGAAGACTAATGTAAGACTTAAACACACACTTACAACTAGCAAATTTATCAACGTATCTCTTTGTTTCTCTCATTCAAGGTCACGGCTCAAAATCAAAACCAAGAAAGATCATAGTTTTCATTTTCCCAAAAACACAAGTATACAAATATTGTTAGTGTTATTATATAAGGTGTTTCATGGGTATTTCAAAGTTAGGGTTTTGTTTAATCAAGGGTTTATAAAAAGGATTTCGGCTTAAATAAACTAAGGTTTTGATTTAGGGTTCACTTCATTCATTCATAAGGTCTATCATAATCCCTACTCTTTCATTTAATTATTTCATTTATATTCATTCACATTTATTATTTTGTCACATCACCACTAATTATTTTATAAAGTTTATAAAATAAAAACAAGCATATACACAATTGAATAGATACTTACACATGATAAAATGATGTTTAAAATATGTTAGATGTAAGAACATGTTTTACTTGATGTTATACAAGTGTTGATTAATTTATAAAATTAATTGTTAAAAGTTTATTTATAAAGTTTATAAATAAATAATTAATGAGGACATTTTATTTGGACTTTTGGACATAATTTAATAGACATAAATTAGAGGAACTAAAGCACACTAATGATGTGGTATTAGTTAATTTAAAAGGCTTGTACTAATTTAGTCATGTGATAATTTATAAAACTAGTTTATAAATTATATTTATATACGAACTGTTTATACATTTTGTAAGGATACGAACTTTTATAAAATATAAAGTCTTAAATTTCAAATAGTACAATCAAAGACGATTTTGTGCATATAAGGAACTCGCAAAACGAAGCTATAACGAAGGAGATATGAATTTTGCAAGATTTCAATAATTAAATGTATAAAAATAATTTTATACAAACACAATTTGAATTAACTCTTTCGGTACAGATTTTACAAAATCTGTGAATATTTTACTTTGAGAGAATACCTTGATACGATTACGTACATATAAATAATACGCAAAACGAAGTTAAAACGAGAAAGATATGAGTTTTTAATGATTTCAAAAAGTGTATATAATTTCACAGCTTTTACAAAGCTGTGAAAAACTGCGAGAAACTGTGAACTTTGAAATCGGTGTTTTTGAGGGGCTTTCGGGTCTGATTCGGCCAAAGTATAAAACTACAAACTTGTTCGGAATGACGTTTTACCATGTTTATCAAGTTTTCGGAGACTAGAAGTGTATAAATATTTAACTAGAAATCATAAAAGCTAGATAACTTCATATTAATTTTTCTGCACTATTTTCCTGACATGAATGGTGTTGGTTCGTTTAAAAAAAAACCTTACAAAATAATATAGCATCACTTATATAATATTTATACATGTTTTAAACTTTATAAATATTATTTTGCAAAACAATTAAACTATATATATAACATCATTATATAGAAAATAAAAATACTAAATCAAGCGAAATGATTTTAAATGATTTCCTAACTTATAAGGAATTATTTTGGAAGTACATACTTGGTTACTTATTCTTAAACGTTGTTTCAACACTTATAAATTAAACAAAACTATTAGGTGGTGATATAACTTTATAATATACATTGTTTTATTTATTTTAAATACATCGTACTTATACGACCTATAATTAATTAGGTTACATTCCGGCTATTCGTGATGTTATTCTTTGTTGATTATTACTACACTCGACACATTCACTTGAGGTGAGTTTATAGCCCCACGTTTTACTCGTTATACATATACTTTAATACTTTTTGGGGTGAGAATACATGCGCATTTACAAATTGTTACATACTTGACTTCATAACTTGTTTACATACTCGTTTACATACACGTTTACAAAATTGTTTACATACTCATTACAAACTCATTTACATGATTTATTACAAACTCGTTTACATACTCGTTTACATATCTCATGGTGGGATACATTACTTGTTTTTATTTTTGGACGCAAGTACATTACTTTACTTTTGAAATGATTACGGATTAGCTTAAGGGGCATGAACTGTTAATTATGATTGGTAGGCACGAGTGTTATAAAATAGATCTATTTGGGCGTGACAACCCCGTTCGTGTGAGTAGCTCTCAATAGTTCGACGGATTAGACTAACGAACGTATACCATGTCGGAGCATTGAACGACACTTACTTGAATACTTACAGTGCCTGAAAAAATTGGCATACATTACAAGTCCATGCCTCAGTATCATGAACTTAGTGTAATCATAATCACATTTCCATGACTATTGTATGTGTTACAATGGTACACTCCACTTATAAACCACAATTTCAAACGCATGTAGTGGACACAGAGGGAAAAGTTTAAAAGTCCAATCAACACCCTAGACTATTTTGCTAAAACCATGTACTCGCTACGAACTCGCACCTATGCGTCATGCCTTGCAAGTCATAATTGAAATAAATTATGTCATTGATAAATTATCACAAAACCTTATAATTAAAGTGTACTAAACCAATAGTTCGAGCAAGTTCGTCGTGGGAACATTATAGTATATTTACCACACCCTTGAAGAATGGGTGTGACAGGCACAATTTCGTTTGATGAAGTTATGCATTCTTTGGTGATGGTAACGATGAACATGCCATTTACATGTGTATTACGCGGTTACAGATTCAGAGGCATATCAAATTTGATGATATGTGTGGATCTCATTCGTGTTATAGGCACTATTTTGGATTTATATTTATGAAAGGTTACGGCAGTAAACAACGCAAGAGACCAACATCCTACGTTGTAGACAACAATCAAACCTGGCGTAAAAGGGCTACAGAATCCAACAAACGCATGACCTAAAACATTGTGCGTTTTATGTTTAGATTATGCTTAATATATAAAATAGATGCAGTACAAAGCATTAAACATGCTAAGATGATAGAAACTGCATAAAGTAAGAAAACACAACCACGTATGAGATTCCAATATATATTACAAAACATAAAACATGATAAGATGACACAAACTACATAAACTAAGCAAAGACTGTTATGCATGAATGTCTAAAAGATACTAGTTTCCCTTTCAACTAAACAGATGTTATGGAATCACCTAGTATTGTTCAGTACATCGATAAGAATAGCTCCAGGAACTTAACAATTCAAAAATTATAACTATAATCTATGAAAATCATTTAAAATCAGCACTCGAAACCACCTGTGAGGCTTTATAGCATATTACGACGCACCTAAAAACATAATTAATACAACCAAACTAAAGTGAGCACACAAAGAAACTATATAAAGGCACCAACTGATTTTCAGATAGTAGTTATTTGCAAGCATCATAAAGACTATATACTTCTACACTAGCAATAGTATAATTATTTTGGTGTCTCATGGATAGACTAAATAAAAAGATAAAGAATGGTTTAGAAACACGACATGAAATAATCATGATTTGGATCAGATATAGTATAGCCTAAAAAATACAACACAGCGGTAGTGAAAATAAACAGTACCAAACAACTGACATGTAAATTTGACACACAAAAAGCAACCCAAAATGTATATAAAAAACAACATTGCCAGAAAGCAACATTTGATCGTCAAAAAAACAGGTAATGCCATTATCGTAAAACCATGAATAAATTAACGTGAAACATGAAAGCAAACATTGCGCACAAAGAACACATCGTTTTTTTAAAATCTATGTTACTGAAATTTCAATTAATAACCATATTAAACTTAATATCTAGCAAACATATGAGACCCATAAAAAAATAGCGAACACCAAATCTGTCCGGTGAAAGCCACCCGGAATCTGTGGTAAACGTAAGGGGATTCCACACCACACTTTCAAAATTGTCAGAAATATGCCTAAGAACAGAGGCGTTCCCATACTCACCCTCTCATGCACCCAAAATAGTGTCTTTTATACGAATGGTTGGCTTAGATCCACAATGTATATTCGACCATACGTTATAGGAACATTATCCTAACCATTAGAAACTTTATATTGATTTCTTCCCTCTCATCAGCCCAAACATTAAAAATGCTATTTAATGTTCTTTTATAGCCCAAATACAAAAGAAATCAATGTATTAATAAATGAATCAATAATAATTAATAATTTGTTTAGATCCAATAACAGACGTAGAGACCGTATACAGTTTACCACTCACAATTAAGTATGCAAAAAGCTAATTCAATCAAGTCAAATATTTATTAATTTAACGCATTTAATATTTTTTTAATTTATACCAATGCTCCAACCATTCTATATTGTAATGGCTCTTGGCTTTGCAGTACACAGATGTCCCTCAATAACGACATCAATGTCATTTTGAAAGCATGAATTCAAAAATAGAAAAAGATCATTAATAGGCTCTACAACACTAAACACAATCAAAAAGCTACATTTAATGAGATCAAAGAAAAAACATAACAATGTTCATATTTTACTTTCACAAAATATCTTTATTTAGAGCCACGCTTTCCTAATATGTTTTCATCAAATAAAAACA
>BQNB010079994.1:4939-24691 GCA_026074375.1 Tanacetum coccineum | reverse complement strand
CTTGTATTTGTGTATTTTGTTGTTTGTGAATGTGTAGGTACGGATAGTGCAAAAATCACAAGAAAACGGTCAAAGCCGGACAAACACGAACACGGGAACGGAAAGAGTACAAAAGAGCCGGAAGATTGCTATCAATGGTCAATAAAGTCAACTCTTGGTCAACATTGGTCAACCACAAAAAGACAAAACCCTAAAAATACCAAATCAGTCCTTAATGTTAAATCAAACTTCACTAAAAGTCTCTAAGCCCTAACACCGTTATCTCTTTATAATATAAGAGATAACGGTCGTTATCCCTTATAACCAAGCCCAAACCTCACCCGGCCCAATCATATTTCTTTTTATAAAAAGCCTAGGTCAACGACCCAACCCCCTGAGTCAAACCCCCCTAACAAACAGTTAAAAAAGGGCGCGTAATCCCTTTTACTATTCATCGCCATTCTCGACGATTAACCCCACTCAAATCAAAGGGTAAAATCAAATTGATTGCGTGGCTCGACAATTCAAGCACCAAGCTCCTATATGACAAAAGGAAACGCCACTTGAGGCTCTTATTGGTCAAAAACGAGACAAGGAGGACACGCGGATATATGAAAGAAACACACAAGGACAAGGTTTTTACACTAAATCCTAGCCAAAAGAAGCACAAAAGGTTTGACACACAGAATGCCACGTTGGCAATTTGTGTGCTCATCATTTAATCCAACGGTGATGAATGGGAATCCAATGATTGGAAATTAATGAAGGGTCGTGATCAAATGGATGAGGAGCGGGCTAGACTCCTAGAAGCTTCACTCCAAGGCTATAAATAGAGAGCAAGCCTCACACACACAGATATCTTCTTTTTCCAGCTTTTAATAGTAGCTTAATTTAGTTTTAGCTAATGTAATTTTAAAATTCAGTTTTTCAGCTTATTGTAATCTTCATTTCCAAAGTATTGTAATCAGTTTTGAGTTAATGAAATTTTTAGTTTTAATGTGCAAAATCTATTGTTACTTATTAAGCTTTTATATATCTCAAATGATTTTGTTCAACTGTTTCACAAGCTACTCTTATAAGCTCATCTCAGCTCTCTAAGTCTCTAAGCTTAGATTGAGCTCAAGTTAATCATTAATCTACTTAAACAATCAAAATCAGCTTAATACCTATGCTTAATAAGGATTTTGGTTGCTTGGATGATAAGCTTACTCTGGAAGAGCTTATTGGACTTTACTAGCTTATCTCTGTGATAAGCTAGAGCTTATTGACAGCTCTTTGAGCAAATTAAGCCTTTGTTTAGCTATGGTATTTGTAAGTTCTCATTTATCTTTTTTGTCCTTAATTTCATAGTTTGAATCTGCTTAATCTGCTTATTTACTTGCTTATTTGTGCTTATAATTGCTTATTATGTCTTATTAGTTAAGTTTAATTATCTGTTTTTAGCTTTAATAGTCTAGATCATAGTTTTCTTCATATTGTCTCATAAATCAATAAAAATCCAAAAATATTAGCATAACTAGTAGCTTAATGATTTTGTCTTATTTGATTGTTGGTATAAGCTCATAAGGACTGTTAAAAGTTGTTTGTTATCTGGTAATTAAGTCTTGTTCCCTAGATCTCTATTTCATAAGCTCAAATGAATTTTGATAAAAATAAGGGGATGTTTGGCACAGCAGTACTAACTACAAGTTAGTACTGCTAGTGGCCATTTGGTCTTTAGATTTTGGTTTTAATCTTTCATTTAAATCTGTTTATGCTAGATTTATAAGCTAGGTTAGAGTTAATTGAGTTTTCATAAGTTAGATTAATAAAAGTCCAAGTCTGTTAAGCCTCATTTGCATAACCTAGTTTTAATTGATTCTAGTAATTGAAATGATTCTATTTGCTCTTAGTTGTGTGTTTCATGAGTGTTAGAAGTAGTGCTTTAAGTCTACATCAAATGTTTTAAGGTTTTGTTCACTCAAGTGCAAACTGCACCAGCAGTTTTAAAAAGACAAGTAGCTACTTTCAACTTAATAATTCAGAGGGTATAAGTAGCTTATAGGATTTGATTTTTGGTTTACAAGTAGGTCTAGAGTCAGTGTCAATCTCTTTCAACTTAGTTTTCAAAAAGTAGCTTAGTTAGTTATCTGTTTTTAGCCTTAAAATAAGCTTTTTGTCTTTTCAATTTCAAAACCAAAAATAACTAAGTGTTTTTAGTGTATAAGCTGTTTTCAACAACCCTTTTCATTAAGCTCTTGAATTTCAAAATGGTTTTAAAAAGTTGATTTAAGTAGTATTTTAGGTGTACTTTTTAGGGTAATAAGCCAAAAGTCCATAAGGATCCTTTAGCTTATTAGGATAATTTAATCTCATTTAAGCTTATTTGGTTTTGCCATAAGCTTATGGGAGCTTATTTGTTTTCTAGTATAGATTTTAAGATTTTTTTAAGCTTTTCTGTCTTTCTAGCTTATCTTTTGTGCTTATTTTTTTTCTTATTTGCTTATTAAACATAGCTTATTATCTGACTTAGCTTATTTTAATAGTTCATTTGCTTATTAGTGCTTAAATTGCCCAAAACAGTTAGCTTTTTATTAGTTTAGTATAGTTTAAGCAATTCTGTCTTATTTAGCTTATTTCTTAGCTTATTTGTGGTTTATAAAAATAGTTGTTTTGGCTTATTTCACAGCTTATTCGATAAGTTGTTCCCCGAGCTTATTTTTTCTAGATTCTTCTAGTTCAAATTTTTTATATTTAATTTTCTTTAAAATCATTTTTAATTCATAAAAAATTATAAAAAAGTCAAAAAAATATAATTCTTTTTTAGAAAATTAAAAAAGTCAAAAAAATATAATTCTTTTTTAGAAATTTTTTTTTATCATATAGTTTCTAGGAAAATTAGTTTTGCTTCCGTTGGGTTAAAATTACAAAATTTCAATTTTTAAAGAACGGGATCCGTTTTCGTTCACGTTTTTCGTGTTTTTAAGCTCAATTCAACTCCGTTTTTGTTCTAGTTTTTTTAAAACTTACTTTTTAGTCAATTAGAGTCTATTAAAAGAGAAAAATTCATTTTAGGTTTAATTTTGGAAATTTAGGATTTTTAATCACCGTTTAGGGTTCCCGTTTTATGTTTTTAGTTAAAATTTAAATTCCCGTTATTAAAGTTAGGTTTAATTGTCCTTTCATTTGCTCACTTTTAGGATTTTAGAAAACAAATCATCTTCGAACCAATTCAAATCATTGTCCAAATAACAAACGTGGTCTCAATTTCATAAATCTTCGAGGAATACGACCCGGTAATCACTTACCGGTAAATATACGTATTATTATATATAATTGTGAGAATTTTCCTTTCTTCCTTTGTCCTCAAGGGTATTTTGGTAATTTATATACTTATATTATTATACGTGTATAAAACTTTATGCAACAGTGTTCTATTTCCAACAGTACAATAAAAACAAACTCCATCATATTCATTACAACCACATTGTTGGCATGTACTAAAAAGACATTGTTGTTGTAAACTTTGCAAATTTTGTAGGATCTCATTAAGGTTTTGATTGTAGCATGGTTTCGGATTAGAGATAATCGGAATTTGCGGTGGACAATTGTAACCATAATGAGCACCTTTCCCACAAGACTTACAAGTACATCGTTGACAAAAGATATCGTCTAATGAATCACCACACTCATAACAACAATTGTCGTCAATATGTGGAGGACTTTGCCAGGAATTTTTACCGGGGTCCTGTTTGACAACGAATGGCTCTTGGGGTGCACTAACAACGTTAGTATCGTCATTGGATTAATCGGAAGTGTTTATAATTTCGTTTTCATCATGAATTGTAAACCAACCTTCATTCAAACACTTTCGCACAAAAGCACAAGGTCGACAATATAGACCATCAACCGGGTCTCCATAATTGGGACAATTTGGGAGTCGTTGAGACAAGTTGGGGGTTTCATCATAAGAAATCGGATTAGGATCACGAACTATCTTGTCAACGGAACTCACATTTGAACAATAATAGCCTTTGTTGTACAAACTTCCACAAGACGAACACTCTTTAATCGTGTATATAGGATTCAAACGGTAATTTAGTGATGCCATAAGAATTAAACAATTTAGAGTGATAAGAAGAAGAATTAAATGGCAAAGAGGTTAAAGGATATTATTTTTGGTTTTTCGAGTTTTTTTTTAAACAACATATTTTAAAGGACAAAATGAGATTGAATAACTTAAACCGATAATCAACTTGCTTCACGGTAGCTCTCTAAAAGAAAAACGCACAAAGGAGCGGAGGAGCAGGAAAGCGCGAAGCTATTAAAAACCTTTTCCTTTCGGGTCGTAGTTCCTCGGAACAACCCTCCTTATACCCCTCTTATAGTTTGTTTATCAATCAAAGGTGAGCCGTACTTAACAAGTGACACAAAGGCAAGTTTTAAATCTTTGGTTTGGGAACTTATTACGATAATGCCTCAGTTGAGAGCATTATATTGATGATGATTTTTATTGATAATTAAGGATAATGTTTTTATATTTTTGATTTTTCTTGTTTTTATAAAAGAAAATGAAAAATATTTTTGTGTTTTTATAATAATAAGAAGAAAATATTCACAAAAGGAAAACAATAACTTCACGAGGAAGGGTCTTCAAGGCACAACAAACTTCAACTCGATAATCGTCTCACGGCCTCCCCGACAGCGGCGCCAAAAATTGATGTGTATCCAATTTATACTATATATATAATATAATATACGTGAAAATAAACAAATTACTTTTAAAATCCAAAAAGCAATAAGTTTAAATTCACAAATAAAAATATATATATCCGGAAGTATCGGTTTCTCGCTCCGTTATCCACAAAGTTTAAAACCGGACCCGGGTCGTTATGTCCCAACGAAGCCGTGAATTTGAAAATCGAGAATCGGTTTGTGAACAATGCTTGAATGATCAAAGATTTGATTTGGTTATCTATTTCTACAAATAAAATGCAAAAACAAGTAAAAGAAACCCTAAAACGAAAGCAATTTAAATTAAAACCTAAAACGGGAACGTAAAAACGCGACTTAAAAAAACTAAATTATCAAATTTTAATCCTAAAATGAATTTTTAACTTTTAGTTAACCCTAAGTGACTAAAAAGTATGAACAAAGAAAACTAGACCAAAAACGAAAGTGATTTAAGCTTAAAAACACGGAAAACGTGAACGGAATTCAATCTAGTTCTTTAAAAAATTGAAATCTAAAATTTTAACCCAACGAAAGTAAATTTATTTTTCCTAAGTCCTACATGATAAAAGAAAATTTTAAAAAAAAGAATTATATTTTTTTGACTTTTATTTAATTTTTTATGATTTAAAAAATGTTTTAAACTAAATAAAAGATTTAAAATAGTAAATAAATTGGGAAAAAATCTAAAAAAATGCAGAAAAGTAGTTTAACGTGTGCTGGATGCAAGAAAAATAAAATGGGCTTACCAGCTTATTAGAATAAGCTGGTAATAAGCTAAATAAGGCTGGTAGCTTAATAAGGCAAAAAGTGTATAAATATTAAATTAGGAAACCACTAACCAGATGGCCCTACTGGTGCCGCTGGTTAGTG
The DNA here is from genome assembly GCA_026074375.1 of Tanacetum coccineum. Lineage (NCBI taxonomy): Eukaryota > Viridiplantae > Streptophyta > Magnoliopsida > Asterales > Asteraceae > Tanacetum > Tanacetum coccineum. The sequence continues at coordinate 19,129 of BQNB010079994.1, read as the reverse complement.
TTTGTTTGTTTGGGACTTGTGGGTGTAAAGGGGGAGGTCCAGGGTTCAAACCTTGGGCCTTACCTTTTTGCAAAACAAATTTTTTTAATTTTTTCTTTTTGTTTTTTTTCTTTTCAATTATAAAACAAGCAAGAAGTAAAACTACATATCTCAAAAATAAGCCAATATTAAGCTGGAAAAAGATGACAGTTTGCCTTTTTAATACTAAGTCCTCAAAGCTAAGGCTGTTGGCTTGTATAGGACAAATAAGCTAGTTAAAAGCAAAATAAGCTAACACATCTAAAACCCTACACCTAATAAGCAAGTATAAGTACAAATTAAGCAAAGAAAATAAGTAATAAAGCTGGAAAAAGCAAATAAGCCAAAGGCTAAAAACTGGCAATCTCACAGCCTAAGGCACACTTTTGGCTTATTTTTTAAGACTATTTAAGCACATGGAATAAGCAAAAAGCTATAAACAGATGGAGTTTAGAGGCCAATAAGCACCTAGGAAGGAAAAATAGGCATTTTGAACAACAAATAAGTAAAGAAAAAGGAAATGAATAAGCTAAGATACTCAAAAGCTTTAAGACAGTTGACAAAAGAAAAAAAATTTAAGGACCAATGACAGATTTTAAACTAACTTTTGAGACTAAATAAGCTAACATGATAAGCTACAAACTGAAAACAGATCTAGATAAGCCTATAAGCTAGATACAATCAAAGTAACTCTAAGATAAGCTATGCCTAACCAAAAAAAATTAACCTTCATAAACTATTTTATAAGAATAACCCTACAACTAGCTGCATTGACAGTGATTTAAACTAAGGGCAATTTGCACTCTACTTTCTACTTATTCTATTGCATTACTAAGTAAAATTAAGCATGAAATAAACAACTAAAAGCATCTTTACAAAGTCTAACTTAAGAGCTTATACCAACTCTTTTAAAAATACAGTTTCAATATATGATCACTAAAAACCTTAAATGATGATTAAATTTAAAACAAACTTAAATGAACTGACTTAAGGGGATAAGTAAAACTTGTTTAAGTAACTTGGTGACCCAAAACCTTTTTAAACCTCCTTTTGACCCGTTTTTAGCCTTTGACCCAAACAGCCCTTTATCTTTTTAAATCAAGTTTAAAATGAAAAACAGATTTAGAAAACTCAAAGGAACTTAGGACAGGGTAATCATAAGGCATAATACAGACTATTAACCAATTAAAACACAAAAATCAAGCGCTTGAAACAAGCAAAATGAAGTAAGCAGGTAAAAGCTAAATGAGACAGATTTGTAAAGAAAACTTGTAAAACTGAGATTTCATTAAAACATAAATGATTACAAAGCTTGAAAATTTAAAATGACAGAATTTAAAATACTAAAAACATAAATTTAAAAAACATTAAAAATTAAAATTAATCTACTCCTAGTTCTAGTTTTTTTTCTTCAATCTCTGTCTTCTCTCTTATATATGCTGCCAAGGTTATGTTTGTTGTGTTTTTCTTATGATATAACTCAAAACCTTCATCCTAGCCCTTCAATTTTCCTTTGGCTCTAAGCATATCAATCACAGCCACCCATCTTCTTGTCTCGACCCTTTAACCAATGGGGATGTTAGGGATTGCCATCGTGGATGTGAGCCCATGTGGGGTGGGGCTATGTTGGGATGGTGACAAGCTTGTCTTCTTGTTGCAGGGTCACGTGAAGGGGGTGGTTGAATAGGGTTTTGGTTTTGGCGGGAAAAAGGAATAGGGATTTGTTAGTTTAATTTGGGGTGCAGGGGAAAAGGGTTTGGGTTAATGGCAATAATGGTCCTTGAAGGTATATAATGGTATTGCAAGTTTAGTCCTTTGTGGTGTTAAAAGTTATAAGGGAGTTTGGCAAAAATACCCCCTGAAGGTATATTTGCCGTTTGCAAGGTCAGTCCTTTAAGGACTAACGAAGTTAGGGTGAAATGGTTTTTTGGGTTAATGGGGTTAAAAGGGGTTTGGGCTATATGGTTTTGGGCCGGTTATATGGTTTTTTTGGTTTTGGACTTTTAATAAGACTTATGTCTTATAAGTTTGTGAAATAGATGCTTAATGGGCTGCCTTGGCCCATTAGATGGGTACAGGTGGCCCATTAAGTATTTTTTCGGCTTCGTCTTCGTCTTTGACTTTTAACTTCTTGGGTTTGACTTTGGTTGACTTTTTTGACTTTGACTTTTCTGCTCTTCCCGTTCCGTGCTCGATTTTGTCTGTTTTGGCTTGATTTTTCGTCCTTTAGTAAATATCTGATACCTGCACAGTACAAACACAAAAACAAGCATACATATGGCATTTTATGTGCATTTTTGGTCATTTAAGTCCATTTTTAATGGAAAATGGTATGTGTAATTAAGCACATACCAGTGCCATAACCATGACTTTGTCGAAGTTGCTTTGGACATCGAACAAACATGAGAAGAAGCAGCCATGTCATAAATGGAGATAGTATAAAAATTAGATTCGCGTCCTCCTGTGAGCAAATCGTCTCCTTCCAGATTTTGCAGGTAACATGTCTTGGAACGAAAAGCCACTTCTAAATCACCATCACAAAATTGCCCAACGCTAAAGAGATTATGTCCAAGACCTTCAACATAATATAGATGATAAATAGTGATATTGCCTTATATATAATCACCATAGCCTGTGATTGCTGCAAAATTATCATTTCCAAAGCGAACGATGCCCATGAATTTCTCAATGAAATTTCTCAGTAGTGATCGATCACCCGTCATATGCTTTGAACAACCACTGTCAACAATCCACATAACGATTTGGACTACCTGCAACATAAGAAGAACCAACACATGGACAAGTGGGCAATTTGACTACCCATTTCTTAACAGAACCTGATGGTTTCTCAGATGAACGACTATTATAAACATTCGGAGTTGTGTTAACGGGATACCAAACAACATTTGGTTGTGATTCAAACCACTTTTGCCAAATTTGACTTGTTTGAATTTTGTTCTTCATGTATATGCTTAAAGAGTTATCTCTCAAATTTCATTTCTTTGTCATAGAAGCACTATAGACCTTATGTTTAGCTTTTGAGGCACTTCCTACAGCAATCTTAGGTTTGGAGACTACAGAAGTAGTATCTAAAGACTTAGATTGTGCCAACTTCTCAAAAAACCTAGTCTTAAGAACTACATAAGTAGTGTCTGAAGATGTTGGTGTTCTAGAATTAGTGGATAAGGCTCTACGATCATTCGAATGCACATTCAATTTATATTTTGCAAGACATTTATCATGACATGGAATAAGCACATTTTGCATACAAGAAACACATAACAGAGTTTTCGCTTTAGCAGCGTTTGCAACATTAACATCATTTACATTCTCTTTGTTTGAGATAACATTTGCAGATGTATTATCTGTTTGCTTATTTTTCCTAACATAAACTGTTACTTTCTTTGCTAAATTCTTAGAGTTGGCTAAGACACTGTTCTTGACATGTGAATCTCTATTCATTGGTCTTCTAACACTAGATGCAGCATGCATTCCGGTAGAAGATAAATCACTCTTAGCTTCGTTTGTTTGTGATTCTTGTGTTGTGACAACTCTGTACATTCCAGGTACTATGACATTTTTGTTTTAATTTGCCCCTTTTTGTTTGTCAGGTGAAGTCTGTAAAGTGACTGGTTTTGACACTACATGTTTTTCTTTTGTCTTTGAAATAATCGTTTTCTTTTGAAAAACTTGTTTGTTTAGCGGTGTGACATAAAAAAGATTTTGAGAAACATTTATCATGTCAAACTTAGTATTTACAGACTTATCTTTTTCAACAGTTTCCAATCTAGTTTTTAACTCAGATATGGTACTTAAAAGATTCTGATTCTCAGCACGAATAGCACCATATCCATATGTTTTCTCAGAGACATGAGCAATTAATTCATCCATTTCTTTTTGAGATTGAGACCGTGTCTTTTTGATTGAATTGAAAAGCTTTTGATATTCTAATTTTACATTGTCTCGTTCTTTTATCAAAGATTGCACTTGAAACTCCAAAGATACGTTCTCATTCTCAAGTTTCTCCATCTTTGAAATCCAAGAGTAATCAAGAGGATTTGTGTTTTTATTATTCAAATTTGACTCCCATTTATGTTTTTCTTTTTCATGTTGTAACTTTAATTCAAAATCAACACTTTGCTTTTGACATCTTTGAACATCTTTTTTAAGAATTTTTATTTTTGCTTGCAAACCCTCTTGAATATGAATGGAATTCTTATAGATTTGTTTAATTTTAGCATGTAAAGAATTATCTACGCATTCATGATTTAACAACACACTTATTTCTACTTTATGCCGGAGGGATGCTTCCAAAAGTTGATCTTTTAAAAAATCATTTTGCTTCTTTATTTCACAAAGTTCACTTTCTGTATACTTCAAAACATCTTTCATTTCTTTTATATCCCTTTGAAATAGTTTCCTAAAGAATTCAAAATAGAACTGCAACTTGTTAACAATCGGTTTGACTTGATCTTAACAAAAATCATTTCGTTGTACTTCTTCAGGAGATGTGTAAAAAATGCTTGCTCTTTTACAATTCTTCTGAATTAACCCAGTCAACGTTTGAAAACAACTTTTCATTTTATCCAATTGTATGATCAAAGGTGACTCACTCGGCATTGATGCTGAGACAGAAGAAGTTGCATTTGGATTCTTGTCAGAAGGAATAAAAGAAGATGGAAAATATTTTTGCTCAGTGGAAAGTTATTTTTGAGGAACAAAGTCTTTATAAAGAGTATTTATTTGATTGTAATCAATTGTCCAACAATTCTGTTTGTTTGCAACAGTAATTGGATCGTTCATTTTTTCTTTCATTTTTTGTTGGCTTTTGGAAGCATCATCAAGAGTGTCCTTAGTATCTTTTACATTAAAAGGAATTTCTGAATTACTCAGACTAGAGGCACGATATAACTTTGGACATTGAGAAATTGATTGTTTGAGTGTATAAGGATTCAGGTACCCTAAACCATGTTTTAATTGCGAATCATACACAGACAATGGCTTTGGTCCAAGCATTTCCTTGTAAGGAACTGCCAAGTTTCAACATTAGATCAACATTCTTTTTTAGTTTGGCCTCGAGATCTAGAATATTGTCATGATAATGATCCTCATTTTCACTCATTTGTCGTTTTAAACTTAAATGAGTCTTTTGAAGTTCCTCATTTTTCCGTTTGTAATCATTGACAGCTAAATCTAATTTATCTCGTTGTTTTTCTAGATCTCAAATGATATTTTGATCACGAACAAATTGAGACTGAGCTTGTTGATTGAAATGTTTTGCTTATCTATCAGTCTCAAGAAATTCATTGAGATAATTGTTATCCCCTTTAATGTTTTCCAAAACCCGAACCCTTTCTTTATACAACTCAAGCTGACTAGACAAAGCTGTGTTTTGTTGTTGGACTTTTTGAGCAAATAATTGTTGTTTCTCAGCTTCCTGATATGGATTTCTAGCTAGTTGCTCTAACGTATATCGGTTAGACATATGTGTATCTTTTTCAACACTACCACTATCAACATTTCCATTCGGTTCATCAAATATAATATTGCAATTAATTTGATCATCACTAATTGTACTGTTAATAATTTTAGTATGAGTTGGATACATTTGTTCTTGATTATCTTTGATAGATGAAGATTGTACCTCACTAATAAATGCAGAATCATAGCTTGGCCCAACATCTGAAGTATTATCGGCTGGTTGGATCCTGGCCATTAAGCATATGTTTACACTGAGTTCTTCAATTTCTTCCATCCTTAAAGCATCAGAAATGAGGAAATCATTTTGTTCATCAGTAAGAATTACTCCAGATTCATTTTGTTTTGCTAGCAACATTTGTTCCATGAAGTATTTTAAATCACGAACTCTTGGCTTTGGACAATTCCTAGCATAATGTCCTTTTCCACTACAGTTGTAGCATTGAACAGTTGAAGTATTTCCTGAAGACGAAGTTCGAATAGTCCTTCGAACATTTCCGGTCTCATTTTGAGCATTAAATCCCTCAACAACTTCCTCTTGAGCATTAGCTCGTCTAGTATTTCTTCCTGTATTACCAGAGTTCCTGCTTTGAATATTCACCCTATCTCTTTGAATAATTGCTTGGTTTCTGGTGTTAGATGAAGTACGAAGACGATTATTTGTTGGATTAGAGAAATTTTGAGTAATGGCTCGAGCAAGTAACAACATTGCAGAGGCTAGGGGATCTTCAGAATTGGTTTGAACATCATCCTGGTGGTACTCATCGTCATAATCAACCACAGATGTAGGATGTGTTACATAATAAGATGAGGTATTTCTGGAAGATGAACCCGTGTGTGCTACTAGAGCCAAAGGATCATAAGACTTTTTTAACTTCTTTGCCCGTGATGCACTAACGAGTTTCTTGAATTGTTAAAGGTAATCAAAGAGATCATCAAACGAATCCACTGTCAAATGGTTAGCAAGACAAACATGGGTGACATATTTCAACCATTCCGGTTGTAAGCTATTCAAGAACTTTGTGTTAACTGTGACAATTAGAAAAATCATTTTATTTTGTTCTAAATCATTCATTAACTGAGCAAAGCGGTTGTAGACAGAAATAAGTGCTTCCCCTGGTTCAGCAACAAACTAATCAAATTCATTCGTAAAACGAGTTTCTCTGTCAACTTGGTTTTGTATAGTGCCCCTCATCAGACATTCAACTCTTTTCCACATTTCCTTGACCATAGTGCAAGAATCTACAGAGTTGTAAATTTCATTTATAATAAAAAGTAGAATTAGATTCATGAGCTCAATTTCAGTATCATAGTGCAATAATTCATCACCTTGTAAATCCTCTACAGTCTGCAGTGTTGGTAATGTCAAATCGGTAGGAACAAACATTTGAAGCTGATAAGGACCTTTATCAAGTGCTTTGTTAAGCCACTTTTGGTTTTCTCTCTTTTGATTTATATATCGTCTAAATCTACTTGCCCATGGTATATAACTACCCCTTTCAAGCATGGGAGGCCTAGTCTCCGAACCGGCATCAGCGAGAGATTGTTGATATGTTTTGGATGTCGACATGTCTTATGATTCAAATATTGGATCTTTGTAGACGAAAATGAGTGATATTTGTGAGAAGATTTCCAAACTCGGTAACAGTTGTCAAATTCGGACAACACTGTTCTCGGATAACAAGTAGCCTGAAACTCAGTACACTTCTCGGACAAAACTAAAACTCGGACACATAATACTATCAAACTCGGTACTCTCAAAACGTAGTAAACTTGGAAATACTCTTAACCAAAAATCGATTAACTTGTTTTATTTCAAAAAATTGATTTAATCAAGCTCGATATAACCAAAATTTGAAAAAATCCTTGTGATATGAATTAACAAGAACCACAATCTCGATAGAACCAAAATTAATGATGTCTTAATAATCTAAAACACTTATATCACCAAATTTGATAGAACCGAATTTGATTTCCGAGTTTAGTAATTACCGAATTTGTGTTTTAAAAACCCAATCCACGATAAATCCGTGAACTTGTGATGTTTGAAGACTTTGTAAGCTTATTTCCGAGATTAAATCACTAAATCCTTATTCACACTTTTTGATAAAACCAAAAATGTACGAATACTTATGAAACTCGATAGGCAACCAAGTTTATCAAAAACCACCTAATATACGATTTTCGATAGAACCGAAAATGCGTATATATCTATTACAACCCCTTTTCTACCGAGATTAAACTAATAATGATACAAAAGCTCCCCAGAATGATCCGAGAATGCTAAAACCCATTTCGAGAATACAAAAAACACTTCCGAGAATGTTAAAAACACTTCTAAGAATGCACAAACTCCAATACACCGTCACATCAAACCCATTAGAATAGTCGATAATGCTTAATTACTCAAATATTTGCCAAAATAAAATCGAAAGATCAAAAATCTCAACCGAATCCTCCGAATTACATTGTATGGTACTCGGACGTGTAACAATCCACAAATCGAATCACTCTAATTCTCTAATGGCGTATGATACCACTTGTTAGGTCTTGTTTATCTTGAATCATACATAATCAACCATGAAAGCTTAGAGAGAATATTAGATGAAGGCAAGTATTTAATTTTAAATATTATAAAAATGAGGGAAAAAGGAAAAGATTATTACAAGGCTTACTCTTTTAATGGTGATTAGAAGGGGTATTTATAGGAGAGGGAAGGAAGCTTCCCTTCCTTTATTTTTCTAATTTTTCACTTCTAGTCCCTATACTTTGGTAATTATGCTATTTCTTTCTTTTAGCATAATAAACCTTATTACAAGCTACTTTATTCTTAACAAAATAAAGACTAATGACTAAATATAATTAAACCACATAATCGGCACTTTTTATAAACCTAACAATGGAGCTAGTCTGAATGAAAGTAGTAGACAAAGCAGTAATTGTGGCCATTGTCAGAACCTTAGAAGTACTCACTTCACCAATCAAGTTCTCAGCAGAAGGAGGCTCAATCAAAGGGACCATAACATCGAAAAGGGATAGGCGACGAGCTACAGCATCTCCTTGGATCCTTTGAACATAGGCATGAATCACATCCAGAGAAAATGATAGAGAAGTCTCCTTAATAAACACTTGATCCTGCGGATGATGAATGGGAAGCATAAGTTGCTCAGGAGAGGGTTGCAATTGCTTAGCTTCTATAGTCTTGGCAGTAGGACCTTCCAGAAGAAGAAGATCCATAAGGTCAGACATGATTGCATCTTTATGCGAGGCCAGCTGAGCAAGAAGAGGGAAATCCATGGCACAGATGGCATTCACAACAAAAACATAATTGGCCTCCGCGATAGGGATATAAGCGACAACTTTAGCAAGGCCTTGTCCGGCCTTCCCATGATCTATACTGGCCGCCAGCCCATCCTGCATACCGTTGTCAATGGCACGGCCAATGGCTCCTCCCAAGGCAGCCAGATACTTCAGAGATTGGAGGCATTTCATAACCACAAGTCTAAGGCCGCGGCTAAGGATCCACCTCTGTCTAGCAATAGTAGTTAAAAAACGAGGATAGAATTCCTCATCTAGGTGAGGGCCATCCTTATAAGATCGGCATCAATACCAGCTACCTTATCACTAAGGACTTTGACTTGTTCATCCTGAACCACCTCAATCTGCTCCTTAAACAATTTATAACCCATTACTTTGTCATAGAGCCCATAACATGTACCCTCCAGCGTGGACACTTGATCAATAAGTTTATCTTTCTCAGTCTCAAGAGAGGCAGCCTTGATATTTAACTCATCACAGGATAGCTGAATATTCAACAAATCTCAAGTCAGTGTAGCAACTTGTGCATTAAAGGACGCAAGCTCGGCATCTTTGCTAACGACCGCGAACTCCAGAGCTGTGACTTATCCCTCAAGAGCTGCATTCTACTCTTTCAAACCATCCAATGCGCTGGACCAAGCGGCCTTCGTGGCCTCAACAGTGGCAATCTGACCACGGAGACGGATTGCCTTTGCAGCTTCAGCCTCTTTCAATGACAAATGTGCCTTTAAGTTAGCAACCTCAACATCTTTTTCCCTTAACAAATCGATCAGCCTAGCACACCTCCTTTCAAACTTCTTCCTCACTGTGTAATTATGCTTGGACCTTAACCAAACTTCAGCACTAAATCAAGCCTGGCGTACGACCCCAACATTGAACTTCGTAAATAATTATTTATAATCTATGGCCTAGAGTTAGGAAAAGAACCTTGGAGGGGTAAGTTGATCAACTATACTACGAAAGACCTATTGGTCATCAAAGGCAGTGTCATTGATCATGTTCCGTTTAGGTACATATATCTGCTGCAATGTTTTGGAATCTAAATCTTGAGAAACAAGGAAAGTATCAGTAGAAGTCTTCACACCAGAAGGCTAAGAAGGACCAGCAACATCTACTTCAACAGTACTAGGAGAAGCAGAGTCTTAAAATTCTACAAGGAACCAGCTTGGAACCTACCCTAGAAACTGAAGCAGAGATAACACTAGCCATAACGGTAGTAGCAATAGCCACAATCATTAAAGGAGGTGATGGCACAGAATACCTAACAATCAAAGTGACTTCATCATCTGCAACATTTGCACTAGAATCATGAGATGAGTCCGAGGAAATTACAAACCTCTCTGATGGGCATTGAGTCTGCAAATTAGCCATAAAACATAATTAGTAGGCCTGCCATCCCTATGCTCCGGTGTAGGGGTCACAGAAGAAGTGACGAAGGGCACAGTAGCTGCAGCCGTAACACCGACCTCCATATTCAGGGTACTTTGCTCAAACAACTCCTGAATTCTAGCAAGAGACTTTCCACCAGTTCTAGCACCAACATGGCCAGAAGTACCATGATCCTCCCTTAGTTTCTTTGGGGGATGACTAGAACCATTAGCACCGTCAGATGTTTTCCTTTTCCTTTGAACTTTGGGCTTTTCAGCAACAACAGTTGGAACTTCATCCTCTATAAGAATAAAATTAGCCCCTTCCTCTTGAATAACATGATCACCCTCCTGAATCTAATCTGCCACCGTAGCATCATCACCCCCTCACTCACAACATGAACCCCATCACCCTGAACATCCTCATTCTGGTTTCCTTGTTCATTGACACCAGCGAGCGGAACATGACCCCTGGTCAATTGAAGCAACATAACCTCTCCCTCTCCAACCTCTCTTTCCCCTATTCACACCTTAGTGGGATCCACATGATGAATGAATGCAAACAAGTCTATCTCTGCATAAAATAAAAATAGTCAGACACGGTAACAAGAGGAAAAAATTTAAGTATGAAAACAAAGAAGACCCACCCTCATCATCATTAGTCAAGAAGGTCGGATAATAGTTGTCATCCAACTCATAATACTGACTTATGCCAATAAAGCATAAGAACGGTTCCAGAAACTTTCTGAACGGAGCATGATTATCAACAAGGTAATTACACACATCTGTATCAAATTCAGTGGGTGTGGGATGGGGATCTGTTAGGTCTTGTTTATCTTGAATCATACATGATCATCAATGAAAGCTTAGAGAGAATAGTAGAGGAAGGAAAGTATTTAAATTTCAAATGATATAAAATAGAGGGAAAAATGGAAAAGATTATTACAATACTTAACCCCCAAATGGTGATTTAGAGGGGTATTTATAGGAGAGGGAAGGAAGCTCCCCTTCCTTTATTTTTCTAATGTTTCACTTCTAGTCCCTAGACTTTGGTAATTATGTTATTTCTTACTTTTAGCATAATAAACCTTATTACAAGCTACATTATTCATAACAAAATAAAGACTAATGACTAAATATAATAAAACCACATAATCAACACTTTTCTTGAACCTAACAATCTCCCCCTAAGGGTCAATTATTCTGGGCGTTCCCTTCGTGGTCCAAGTGGTCTTCCATTCACATACATCTCCCATCTTCTCATATGGTTGCGATATTTCAATCTTACTTCAATTTCTTCTTCAAACAATTTCAAATACTCAACCTCATCTTCGGTAAGATCTCTTTGTATATAGCCATACTTAACATCATTATTGTAACTCTTTAGACCTTCTAATACTCTGTTTAGTGTTGCATCACAAAACTTATAAATCTCTGAATGTCTTATCATCCTTTTCTCTTTCTTGCTATAACATTTTGTGCTTTTTAATTCCTGGGAAAGATATTATTGGTGCAGTAAGATTAACCTTCTATTGATAGCTTTCTATTCCAAGTTAAAAGTCATGCACTCTCTCCCATATCACTAAGCTTCTGATAAAAACTAATAAATACCATAGCAGACCTATTTCTACATAATCATGTACCTTGCCATTCATGATCAGCAAGTAGATATCCTCAATATCATTCTTATTGAGATTCTTGTAATCAGACTCGATAATTGACACTATGCACTCATTGCCTCTTCTTGCAACTATTTTTGTGATGAACTTGTGTTCATGGTCTAGTTCCCAGTACGTCTTGATAACTTGAATGATCTTTGAATTCGAATAAACAACTTCCTTTGGTTTTCTAGGCTCTTTCTTCCTCTTTATATAGAAGATCTTTGCCTAAGGATTCTTCCAATGTTCAACACCATACCGAGCATAAGGATTAAATTTATTTACACACTTATTCACCCATCTAGAAGTTCGTTCTTCGATATCAACATCATTGAAAATAATTGCAGGAAACTTGTGAAGTGACAACACTATCTTCTCAGGCCCTAAATTTCCTTTCTTCAAATGTAAAAGATCTTGATTTATCAGAGACAATGCTAGAGCTTCAGGATCTCATGGTATAGACCTTAAAGTGTATTAATAGTGTTGCAAAAATCGTTTCTAGAGGCGACGATTAATCGAACGCCCAGGCGTGTTAGGACGGGGATTAACACGATCGGATATTTTCCACTAATCGATCTTATTAATCGGCTTGGTCAAAAATAGGTCAACGTATCAATTAATCGGATAAAAATGGGCAAAATCGGGCATAATTAAGCCAAATCAGACAACTTGGCTACAGATATAAATCCATAAAATCAGGCATATATCAGTCAAATCGGACAAAAATCGGCTACATCATCCAAATCGAGCACACAAATTCTTTTAATACTATATATAAAAAATGTAATCCGATTAATCCCCGCGTAATTAATTAATCGTTAGGCGGTACCCGATGGCCCGGCTAGAGCCTAACGATTTTTGCAACCTACTCAAGACTAAGAGTACTCTCACCCTACCATTTGGTTGGTCTCCACCCGACTTGACCAAACCCCTCATTACCTGACCATAGTAATGACCTAACACCATCCCAACCTTTTCTTTATTTGGACTGTTGTGGTGACTAAAACAAAATGGAAGAGACCAAACCATTTTTTTTATTTTTCTTGTGTGTTATGTGTGTGGGGGTTAAATAGAGGTGAAAATTACATGTATTATAGACTGAAAAGATTTGCTCCGTTTTCTATCTTTTAATTATTTGAAAACCGCTTCAGGTAGATCTATATTCGATGTCTCTCAGTTAATGCTTGTGGGTTTGTGTGTTTAATTCTTTTTATTTTTTTATAAATTGCTTGTATTATAAAAGTAGTTTTAAACGATGCGTTCATCGTATCAACAAAATCATATATATATATATATATATATAGTAGGGATCCAGTGAGAAGTAAATTAAAATAAGAAGTGGTGAGAAGTGACTAAAACCACGCATTTGAGATGCAACGACTTGCATTAGATGCATTTCTATTCATTTTGATGCACCATTTCGAGTTTTGAAAGTTAATTTGATGTATAGATGGTGCAAATTGATTTTCACGATTTTAGCACTGTGTAGAGGAACAAAAAACATAAGAAATCATGAAATGCATCTAATATATGTATATGCATCTAATTAAAAGCTTGAAATGCGTTATAATGCATCTAAGATTATAGAGATGCGTCTAATTTAAGTCGGTGCATCTCGGATATGCGATTATAGTTACTTCTTATCCTTCTTATTTTAAGAAAACTTCTCATTTGATCCTAACTCTATATATAGTAAAGATCTAGTGAAAAGTAAATTAAAATAATAAGTGGTGAGAAGTGACTAAAACCACACATTTGAGATGCAACGACTTGCATTAGATGCATTTCTATTCATTTAGATGCACCATTTCGAGTTTCGAAAGTTAATTTGATGTGTAGATGGTGCAAATTGATTTTCATGATTTTAGCACTGTGCAGAGGAACAAAAAACATGAGAAATCATGAAATGCATCTAATATATGTATATGCATCTAATTAAAAGCTTGAAATGCGTTATAATGCATCTAAGATTATAGAGATGCATCTAATTTAAGTCGGTGCATCTCGGATATGCGATTATAGTTACTTCTTATCCTTCTTATTTTAAGAAAACTTCTTATTTGATCCTAACTCTATATATATATATATATATATATATATATATATATATATATATATATATATATATATATATATATATATATATATATATTAGGAGAGGTGATTTGCACACTCCAAGAATTGATTGGCACACTCTAATATATGTGTTTTGACATTTATACCATTATATCACTCTTAGGCTGGATGGAGTAAGGATGGTAAACTCACCATTTACCTCAACGCCACGTCAGTTTTCTCTCTCCAACCTTACCACTCACCATTCAACCGTTTTAACACTCATCTTTCATACT
>BQNB010079992.1:2494-18475 GCA_026074375.1 Tanacetum coccineum | reverse complement strand
GATTAACTATTAAACTACGAACTATTATAAACAATAAATATACGGGGTGACCGAGTCTTTTACTCATATCTAACAAGTTTAGTCTTTAGTCAATAGCTCTTAATAAGCTATCTGTCATTTTCACTCAGTTTTATTTAGCTTATTTCAAGGTTTTGCTAAAAGTCCTTTTTATAAAAGTTGCTTATTCTTACCTGTTCTTTAGTTTTTAAAAAAAGAAAAATAAAAAAATGTTTTTAAAAAAAAGGAGGCATGGGGGTCGAACCCATGACCTCCCCTTTAGCACATACACGTCCCACAAACCACACATACTAACCACTGCCCTTGGGTCTTTTCACATGCCAAGTTTTACCAAATTAATTCTTTAAGCCTTATTTACCCATTAAGCTTTCAGCCCATTTTGGGCTTATTTCACAGCTTATTTAATAAGCTGGCAACCCAACTTTATTTTTCCTAGAATCAGCATAAGTCAAAGTACTTTTGTAATTTTTTCACATTTTTCTCATTAAGTTTGCTATTTTTAATGAATCTTTCTTTTTAAAACTGTTTTTAAATCATAATAAATAAAATAAAAGTAAAAAAAATATAATTCTTTTTTTTTAAATTTTCTTTTATCAATTAGGACCTAGGAAAATTAAATTCACTTTCGTAGGGTTATTTTTGCAAGTTTTTAAAGAACGGGATTCGGGTCCGGTTCTTGTTTTTAGCTTTTAATCACTTTTAGCTTTCGTTTTTAGGTTTCCCTTACTTTTTTGTACATTTTAATTATAGAATTAGTAACCCAAATCCAAAAACCCTTAATCCATTCAAACGCGCGATTATCAAACCGTCTCGACTTTCCAATTCACTCCTCGTTGGGGATAAACGACCCGGGAATATCATACTACTTCTAGTTTCATTGATTTTCTTGATAATTATCCTTATTATATATTTATAAGTACTTATATATTTATTTATATGTATTAAAAAGGTTAATTTATCTCCATCAGAACTTGTATAGCTTGTCATCATCCTTACGAACAGTGATCCAATCTAGATGCATGTAGTTATGTCATTCGACTATTGCAATCTTTGTGACAGCAATGATTCTGCGTTTGGAGTAGACATCTCTAGCAGATTCCTTGTTAACGGCAAATCCATAGAATTGTTGTCGTTTTCGCCCCCAATGTGAAATTCCCCAGAGTGCATGTGTGTCATAGTTAACCGGCACTTGACTCCACATTCTGTTGGGGACCAAATCTTTAATCCATTTGATGTGCCCATAATCTGCAGCCTTGGTATTTGTCACTGAAGTTGCATATTTTCAGCTTGCTGCACCACCACTTAGATATGCAAGGTCGTTGTTGATGAAGTGATCAAAGGGTATGACACGGCGACCTCGAGAATTAGGTATCAATGGTAGTGGCTTTTACAAATCATGTGGATATTGTTGACCTTCAGGGTTATTCCAGTCTAATTGATCAGTTGTTGCCTTGTAGACTTCTTCAAAGAGATATTCGAGCTCCACCAGGCTCTTGCATGATCCTTTCATCAGCTTAAATGTTGGACCGACTAATAATTCTGGAGTCAGGGTATCAACTTTAAGCCGGTTCATTACGAATGCTGAGAAGTTAAGAGGAGTGTCCATCAGCTCATTAATTGACTCGCATAGATCTTTCATCTGGGCCAAAGTGCTTAGCCAGGGTTGAACATGACCATGAGCAGCAAACAATGTCTTATTCCAATCACGATCGGGAGAAGGAATCTTGGATGGTTTTTGAAACTAATCAGGATGCTGAGATGTCTCTTCATCAGATTGTTCTTCAGTAGCTCCTATATCAAACTCTTGATGTGCGGGTTCTTCCAAATCCTTGTCGGTGTGCATTGGCTCCTTTGTATGAGCAGACTCGCCAGCAGACTTGTGTTGAGATTTGGACCCATCAGTTGACTTGCCATTTGTCTTGGATGTCTTTTCCTTTGGAGCACTGATTGACTCTGGTTCTTTTCCAGCTCGTCTTCTCTTGGACCCCCGGTTTGATCTAGCGGAGGGTTCTTCATCTTTATCCTTATCATCTCTGCGTCTTTTAAATGAGACAGTGTCACCATAAGTGTAAAGAATGAGCTTGTCACTTTTGTAAGCTTCAACCAATGCCTTGTAGAGATTCTTTTGTTCATTAGATCTTTTGATTGACTTATTTCTCTCCATCTTTTCAATGAGAATCTTCTTTAGCTCTAATTCCGATAGGTTGGCAGCTATAGCAAGAGATGTCTTGGATCCAGTGGACGAACGAGTCATAACCTCAGCTTCGAGTTGTTCGTTTACTGTCTTCTCAATTTTTGGCAAAATCTTGGAGACTTGTGCCTTAACTTGTTCTTTGACTTGTTCCTTGATTATTTTCTTTATGTTGTCATCAAGTTTATTAAGAAAGTCTTCTTTTTCGGCTTGGGCTTCATCTCTGAGTCTGTCTGGATGCAATTGAACAGCTGTCTTGATGGCGTCATTCATCTTGTTTGCAAGGTATGCATCAATAATACCGGTAAAGGAAGAAACTGCTTCAGCAAATTGGTTCGTTTGCTTGAACTCAGAGAAGTTGGTTTCCAAAGTTTTAAGTCTATGGTCGAACCCGAATAAAGAACCGAAGTCTGGAAGGTCTTGAAGAGAAGTACTTTGAGCTGTTGTTGGTATGGGAAATGATGTTTGTTGCATATGTGTGATGAGAGGAGTGGGTGGAGGAGGAAGAGTTGTTGCAAGCACAAGAGGTGGCTCAACAATAGTTATGACCAGAACATCTACCAGTGAAGTTGCCTCAGTGTTAAATAGTGAGTCAATACCTGTATCTGGTCTGGGGTTGAGCATGTTAGACACGAAGCCAGATGACACATAAGAACTCTGCTGTTGACCTTCAGGACTGATCGGAGCAGTGAGTATAACATGAGTATTTTCTGTTTCCTGAGTTGCTTAAACATTTGGCAATGGAGCATCCATCATCACAGTGTCTCTTCCCTCCAGATTAACGTTCACGTGTGTATAGCTCATTTGCGTCATCCTCTTCATGTGTCGCCTCTTCATCCCTCTCTTCTTCCTCGGTATTTTTCCTTGAACTTCTTCATAATTGTTATCATCATTTGTTGATTCATCATGAGAAGGTGTTTGAACCCTAGGATCAAAGCTATCTTCTTTATTTACTTCTTATTGCCTTGCTTCATCATCATGAGTTGAAAACTTAGAGTGAACAAAGTCATCACCATCATTATCAAAATCCGTTTGCTCATCATCATCATCATCTTGATTTTCCTCATCCAGATTTTCATCATCTTGATTATCAGCATCGTCATCATCATCATTATTGTCATTGTCATCATATTTTTTACTCACATTCACTTCATCCTCATCGTCTTCTTCACTTGACTTCTAAGAGATTTGTTCGTCGTCAGATCCATATGTTGGTACATCAGGAACCCCTGGTATATCACCAGTTCCTTCATCTGCACCTAAACTACTGGCTTGAGAGCTGTGAGTCTGTTTCTTGCTTCTTTCAATAACCAACTTCAGTTGCTCAGCTTCTATTAAAGCAATATCATATAACACTGTGAGACCTTTGTCCATAGATGTCTCTGCGGGTTGCTTCTTCTTGGCAGATTTATCTCCCTTAGCCGAAGACTTGATTATTTTTCCTTTAGTAGCTTGAGTAGTCTTCGTCTTGGGAGATGCTTCAGAATCAGCTTTCTTCTTTGTGGTTTTTGGTTTTGGAGTCTTTTCACCAGTAGCATAAGCTCGGTAAGTCATGTAGGCTTCGGACTCCAACATGGCTTGATTGGTCAAGTGCTGAGGGAGAATAGCACCGTATACTTGTGTATCCTGATGTTTAGAAATGACTCTTACGGTGGTAAACATGAAGTCATCCCTGGCATGGTGCCAAAACATCTTGTTTCTCCTTGGTATTGCTTGATCCTTTGCCATGAAGTAGTCGACAATGACTTTGGTGAATCGTGGATAATACATGTCATTGTTCTTCTTAGAGTTCTTGTTCTCCACTTGAAACATCAAGTCTTCCCACAATAAGTAGACATAGTCAACCTTCTTGTTATGATACATGCCCCAAAGGATTTGAGCACGTGACAGGCGAAGACTTTCCAGAGCCGTAGTTTTTCCACTAAGACACTTGTTGATTATGGCAGCAAATGATCTCCAAGGTTGATGCATGTGATTGACATTGACGTCAGACAAGAACTTGATCTCACCAGTGTGTCCAAGGTCTCTAATAAAAGATAGAATGTCCTCCTCAAGTGGAGGTTCTTCAAATTTCTGACCAGGGAGTTTAGGGCAAATCTTGAGCATATCTCTGAAGTTGTCAACATTAACAGTATGACTTTTGCCATTCAACTTGAAACGAAGTGAAGAATGATGTCTTGAGACAGTGACCCAGAACTCTTGCATGTATATTTCTGGTACATCAGCAGAGATCTCAAATGCATTGTAGAATGGAGTGAGTTTGAGAGCATCTAAAGCCACTTGAAGAGTAGGTTCCTTGGATTTGAGAATTGAGCTTAGTCGGAGATTGCTTTTCCCTATCTTGAGACGGTCAGCAGGGGCGACTAATTCATCATCCAGTGCCTGTTGCTGAGCTCTTGTAGTATCTATGATTCTGCTAAGATAGGACCAATATAGTTTATGTACAATCAATTTTATACAATATACTATAGGGACCTATTGAATGAGCACGTAAAGTTGATTCATGATGTGAACGATGCTTTAGTATTTAGGAACTTTAAGACTTTTTGCACTTATTAAGATCTATCCATTTAAAAATGACAACTTAAGCCAACTTAACTTGTTTTAGAGTGTATAATTAATCAATTTTAATTAACTCCCTAATTAAGATTTTTAAATCGCCTTTTAAAATGAAAATTTAATAAGTGTTTTGGGTCTTGGAAGCAAAAAATGATTTCTAAGGAAAGACTTGTTGTTAGGGTCCTTTATAAACTAGTTGTTCTGTTCCTTAACAAATCAAGTTGTTCGGTTCCTTAATGACGATGAGTTGTTCAGTTCCTTAAGAATCTGGTTGTTCAGTTCCAATTAGCACATGAGTTGTTCGGTTCCAAGTAACATCAAAGTTGTTCGGTTCTTTATAAGCATGTGAGTTGTTCAGTTCCAAATATCATCAAAGTTGTTCGGTTCCTTATAAGCACATGAGTTGTTCGGTTCCAAGTAATAAAATAGTTGTTTGGTTTCTACTGTCAAAACAGTTATCCGATTCCTACTAACAAGACAGTTGTTTGGTTCCTACTACAATACAGTTGTTCGGTTCCTACTACAACTAGTTGATCGGTTCCTTCAAATAATGAGTTGTTTAGTTTCTTCTTACTACTGAGTTGTTCGATTGATACAGAGAGCATGTTGTTCGGTTCTCAAAGACACCGAGTTGTTCGGTTTATTTTTATCTTTTCACAAACAAGTCATTTTAGGCAATCATACATGTTCTATCAACATTTATATGATGTGGTTATCATTTAGACACTAAGAAAACAACATTTGAGCCATATACACAATATAAGAGAACAAAACGAGCAAGAATTAACCATTTACTCACATATACTCAACGAACTACAAACAATGGTAAGATATTATCAATCAAACATATTTACGAAGATGATGAGCAACTCCCTAACTTAGAACCCAGAAACGTTTTACACAATTTAGCATATACCCAAATTATCGAGCCAATAATTACTCAAATCTCTTTCATATGATAAGCATACATAAAACTGAGTTAAACAGGTCTTCTACACACCAATACCATCAAAACCCCTCAAATAATTTGAGATTCGAACACTTTTTGATTTTGTGAAACCCTAATTAAAAATTAGGGTTCTTCGAGATCAAAACTTGTGGAAATCAAAATTCTTGGAAGGTTTGAGATGAAGGGGAAGTGTAGAACAGGTTAGTAGTTTTACCTTAGGCTTGAAAACAACTTGAAACAATGGAAAGAAGGTTGGCGATCGTTCGAGAGACAATGGGAAGGAGAAAAAAATTGTTAAGTGTGTGTTGGTGTGTGTAAAGGGACGGGGTGGGTGGTTGGGTTATAAAACAGTTATGGTTTTTAACACATTTGACCCCTTAAGT
Source organism: Tanacetum coccineum (assembly GCA_026074375.1). Taxonomy (NCBI): domain Eukaryota; kingdom Viridiplantae; phylum Streptophyta; class Magnoliopsida; order Asterales; family Asteraceae; genus Tanacetum; species Tanacetum coccineum. Next base: position 12,375 of record BQNB010079992.1, on the reverse strand, counting down.
TTCTTATCCTCTTTATTTTTCACTCTTGAGTTTTATAAGGCAATAAAGGTTTAACAATGGCACAAATAGTCCCTAATGTTTTTACCTAGCATTCCTAAAAAACTTGTATTTGCACACTTATTCCCTAAAGGCATAAACACATAACATATAAGGCACATATAAGCTAAACTTAATTAACTTTCCTTAACCAATGATATTCCGTTATTGTTTAAGACCTTGTTCATTGAAACTCATTATTATTATGAGGAAGATATTTGACATTTTCTCCCCCTCAATCAGTGACCTGTTTTCTATTTAAAGAGCTGTAGTCATTGTTTGAGAAGTCAAACGTCTTTGAAAAAAACACTTTCTAATGAGGCAATGTTATATCTTTGAAAACAAACACCAAAATAAGATTTCTCTTTCTCGTTGAGAGGCCAAGTTTTCTTTTGAAATTTTGAAATACTTGCCTTTAAGATGAAGACCGGATTGCTATCTGAAATAATAGCAAGCCATTTGGCATGTTTTGAAAACATTTGAACTTTTGCTCGAACTTCATTTACAGCCTCGTATCATTATTAAATGACATTTCTAAGACTGTAAATGTTATCGATTATCAGAAGACATGCCATCATTACCTCTTTTTATATTTTTCCATCTTTTAATTTTTTATTTGGTTTTGAATATTTTATATTTTTGTATTTTGTTTTTATAAAAAATTTCTGAAAAAAAAATCTTTTTTGTTTTTATGGTTTTTAATATATATATATATACATATGATACAGGATATTTGAATAGGTACCACCACTATTCATCAACTTCATCTGCCAATTGTTTCAGAGTTTCTGGCGTAAAACTCCGCATTCCCAGCTTGTTGATAAAAAATTCAATTCTTTCTCTTGCGAGGGATTTTATGAAGATGTCTGCCAGTTGATACTCAATATTGACAAAGTAAAGTTCAATCACCCCATTCACAACATGCTCCTTGATAAAGTGAAATCTGATGTCTACATGCTTCGACCTGGAATGTTGAAAATTGTTGCAGCTTAAGGCAATAGCGCTTTTGTTATCACAGTACATTGGAATTTTATTGAATCCAAGGCCATAGTCGGTAAGCTATGATCTCATCCAAAGAATTTGAGCACAACATCCCGACATAGCAATATATTTAGCTTCCGAGCTGGATATCGCAGCGCTTTTTTGCCTTTTTGATGACCACCTAACGAGTCTATCTCCCAAAAACTGCATAAGGAAACATTAAATAGACGAGAAAACCAAGCCAAAATTGACAAAACTGAGCCATAGGAATGGGAAAGACTGATGCAAAATCAAGGCCAAAGTCAAAAATGCCAAGTACAGAGTCAATTACTGAAGAAACACAGAAACCGGAGCCCCTAACTGAGGAATACTATTGGATGCAATCTAACCCATCTGATGGACCTAGGGAAAGGCCAATAGTATAATTATGAAAGACCTGTGAAGAGCCAAATAGGGCCCTCAAAATACAATTATCTAACAGGCCCATTTGCGTGCAATGACAAAGACTGTGAAGACCTTGAAGGCCCAATCCTACCCAGTACCAGCCAATCCCTGCCAATGTAACAACACAAGACACCACTCATAACCTTATTGGGCTTGAAAAAGCCCAATAACCAAACCTGAACCTTATTGGGCCTTAAAAAGCCCAATAACATAAGCCTAAACCTTATTGGGCCCAGACACACTCAATTGGGCCCAATACAAGCCCACACACCCAATTGGGCCCAATACACAAACCCAAGCCCAATACCCTTTTTACAAAACTTTAGGGGCTAAAATTGCCAATTTTGAAAGTTGTTTTATAAAAGAAAAATGGTTTAAACAAACACAAGGGCTGGTTTTGCAATTTACCTAAAACCCTTTTACCCTTTTAGTTATAAAACGCAGGGACCAGTTTTGCAATTACCCAAAACTTCTTTATTCTTTTAGTTATAAAAACCACAGGGACCATACATGTCACTTTCTAAACCTATTTATAACTAACTTTCGGCTAAATGAAACATGAAAGAGATAGAAAGAATGAGGGGTGTCATTTTTGCCTCAACCCCATTCCTTTTCGTCTTAAAAAACCACTGTCAACCACCCCATACCCTTTCCCCACAACCCATTACCCCTATAACCCGTTCCACATATGCAAAGAAACACACAACCCGAAGACCTTCAATGGGAGATTGTTATAAGAAAACAATGTGTGAAGGGCTAGGTTAAAATTGCCTTGTGGGAAAGCTTTGATTACTCTCACAAACAAACATCATCCCAAGAATCCAAAGAAGAGTTTTTGGACTTGTATAAAAGGAAAGAGAACAAGCCGAGTAGAACGACACCCCTGTTTTATCCGTTCTTCTTTAAGTGTAAAATTTATATTAAGCTTTTGTTTACAGATGATATAGTCAGTTGTTTTAAAAGCTTTATGTTGTAATATTTCTGTTCTTAATATAAAAAGTTAAGAGTTCTTGTGAAATTTCATTTGTCAAAATCTCAAGTATAAGTTAAGTTGTTTAATTCTCTTAAATAATGTTGTTTAAAGCCTTGTAATTAGCTGTTTTTAGTTTTCATAAGATTTAGTTTAAGTAAAACTTTACTCTCTTATATAATACTGTCACTTAGTGCTTAAAGCTACATAGAGTAACTAGGCTAAATCTTTCTAATATAGCTAGTAAATTGTAGTAGTGTCACTTACGGCTTAATTAGGTTCATTATAGTAAGTTAAATTAAAGTGAAATTCTAAGGATTTTAAGCTTTCAAAACTAGAAATGTTAATTGCTACATTATTTTAGGCAGTTTTACTTAAATGGAGTGTTTGGAACTTAGGATTTTCTTTGACTCCTTAAAGTCCAAAAGCCCCGTTGGTAAAACACTCCAGTCACTTAGTTTTAGTTTCTTATTATAAAGGTATTACAAAAGGTTTCTTAATAGTTTAGATTATTAAATTCATCGAATAGTTTAGAGTTTAAAAACTCATCTTTTACACCAGGGCAGCTTTTAGGTGAATGTTAGTTTCAATTTTTAAAGATTTATAGCTTAATAATTTTCTAGTATAGCAAAGATAGAGTAGTAGTACCTATTGAGTTGGTTTAGAGGGTTAGAACCACAAAATTTAGGCTGCATCTTTGTGCAATACCAATTGCACCAGCAAAGTCAATTGCATCAGCAAACCACAACATAACAGCATGATTTTTGGCCATTTTTCATTTGAATTTTGATAATTCTTCTTGAGAGAGTTGTTATTAAAACGCTTTTATCTAGTGATTTTCAGTAACACTAGGTATAGCCTTATCTTCAAAATCCAGCTGACTAAAGTTTAGTAATAAGCTTTCTAGCTTATGTGAAAAAGCTCTAAACACAGTTTCACTAAACTAGCACTTTCGTCATGCAATTTTCTTCTTTCTAATTTTTGTTTAACGTCTAGTTAAAAAAATTTAGTTTTAGCAATCCTTTAAAAAAACACATCTTAAGGCATTAATTAAGCATCCTCTGTTTTGAAGAGTTTCCATCAAGAAATAAAGCTGGGAATAATCCTAAATCCAAAACAGTCCTCAAACCCCTACTTTCTTGACAGACAAAACATAACAGCTTATTTTCTAGCCTATTCTTTATGGTCCTAAAAGGTTTTTGAAAAAAGTTTTCTGGGGCTTTATATAAACAGTATGTTAGAAATAAGCTGTATCTATAACTTTGTAGTTTTACTAAGGGGGGGGGGTTTCTTTTTTTTTTTGATAATTTCTCAATTTTATAATAACCAAAAAATAAGCAATAAGCTAGGGTCTGTTCTTAGTATTTTTCTCATAGTTTAAGGGGTACCTCGTTTCTCTAAGTGTAAAACTGTCCTAGTTACCCCGCCTACCCTGTTCATCGTCTTTCTTACCAATTCTACAACTGTCTTTATCTTAATAAATCAAATAGATTTAATAATATTTTAGTTTTTTAGTTTAAATAATTTGGTGTTTGATAGTTTAATTACAGAATTAGGGGTTTCAATTGAGTTATATAATTAGGAGCTTTTGTTTCTATTAAATTTCTGCACCCTTTTAGCGCATATTAAGAACCATTTTTCGGGTCGTATAGTTTTCCAGTTAAATTTTGGTATTTTTTCTAGCAATAAAATCAGATTTTTTATAATTACACTTTTTCCTTTATAAACAAATCATACAAAAAATTAGAAAACATAGCTTGCGAAATAATTAAAATTCTTTTTTGGCCATTAATTTTCACTATATCATATTTAAATCTAGTACATTTTTGAAAATAAAAGAAAAATTTTAGTGTTAATTTTTAGAAAAAAGTTTAATTTTTTGTGACGACTTTCGATGAAAGTTAGAAGCTCCCTACCCTATATCGTTCTTCATCCTAACCGCTGGTTAAACACGAACAGGGATGTGTTCGGATTGTATATGTTTATTCCGTCATTACGGCAGTGTACGTACGATACAGCTGCCTTGTTAGTGTGGTACTTATGGTGAAAGACTGTTGAATGATTAACCCTGAGCCTTCTTAACCCAATGTATCTTTTGAACTTGTTTTTCCTCAGCTTTAGCGGTGGAGATGTGTATCCTTGCCAAGCCTATGATACAATTTAATTGTTTGATTACGCTTGTATAATTACAATGGTTGTGGGCTAATACCCTCGGGTATTAGCCATCTTAATGAAAGTTCAATGTTTGGTTTGTTTTAAAATCGATTTCTTAATTTATCGTTGATTGTTTAATTATGTTTATCACCTCATACTTGTTTATGTGTTTGAATATGCGACCTATCATTCAACTGGGTCTAGTGTTACGGACCAAGTAATCTAGATACCGGGATAACTCTCCATATCGTGTCTTATATTACTGGACCAATAGGATCACAAATAACATTCTATCATTGTCTTTTGATTATGAGCTTAGTTGGACCGGTAGGTGATCCGTTTATGTTTCAGCAATCATGCTCTTAATTAACTGATAAAGATTGGAAGAGTAGACTACCAGTATATAAAACACCTTCAAACAATAAGTGGGCAAAGTCCCTTTGGGCTAGAGTTTTAACAGGATCACCACTGCTTTAATTCTCTAAGATAGATTATAATTAAACTAAAGGATACTTTATGCGGATGCGTTTAATTATGACGGAATTAATCGTGTCTAGGTCTTAGGATGATTCCCCGCCTAAGTCTTAAGAATGATATGCCGCTTCAAGATAAGTAAATCATTGCACTAAAACAAACAAACCAGCATTGAACCGGATTTAATATGGCTAATACAGTTTTCTATCATTTGGCTTGTACCACTTTTCTATCTTCTAATCTTCCTCTTTTGTGTTTATTGTGTATTGAATTGGTATTTGTTTCCACCAAACCTGTGCCAGTCTCTCAGGCTGAACCCCCCCATATCAATAGACAACGTACATAGCATAGGTTTAACCAGTAAATAGACTAATTAAAATACTTATATAATATAGGATTAAATTTCCACTCTTAGTGTTTGATACCCTACTTACCGCGAACTCTATCTTGACCAGGTACACTGCTCGTTAAAGTGTTGTTTTAGGTTTGTCAGCTAAATATAAATGTAAAACTTAATAATAAAATAATTGACCCTACACGACATCACATCAATTGTAGACTACCAGTATATAGATAACAATTAGGCATAAGTTGGTAAAGCCTCGATGAGCTAGGTTTTAGTATTGTTACCAATATTGTCACCTAGATAGATTATAATTAACGGTGTGAACTTTATGTAGGTTTGGTTGATTGTGACAGGATTAACCGTAATATAAACCTAGAGTCTAGGGAGAAGTACCACCTAACTTAGTAATGATATACCACCAACGAGAGTAGTACAATCATTGCACAAATAAACAATTCATACATCTTATTTAATTAAATTGGTTAATATGTTTTCCTTACATAAGTGCTTGACCACTTCTTTATCGTTTGTTTATCTGTTTGTGTGTGTTCATTGTCTTATTTATCACTTTATTAGTTTAGATTAAACTAAAACTCATGCCAGTCTCTCAGGATGAAACCCCCTCTTTGTGTTAGTTTAGGTTTAATTTAGATTAATTAGGACTAACATCGATAACTAGAATACTAGTAAATTAAAGAATTAATGCTCACACTTAGTGATCGACACCCTACTTACCAAAAAACCTACAATTGATCGGGTACACTGCCCGTTAGTGTTAGTTAATAGGTAAAGTCGGCAAAATATAAATAGTAAAACTTGATAATATAATTACCTATACCCAACGACACATCAAGTTTTTGGCACCGTTGCCTTGGAGTGAAATTTGTTTAATACTTATTTATTGGTATTTTAGGTTAGATTTTTTGTTTTTAGTTTAGTTTTTGTTAGTTTGTTATTATGTGTTTGAATTGTTTAGTGTTTTTGTGTTTATTTGTTATTCTGCATTTTGATACCTGTTGTTTAACTTTTGTTCGAATACCCGATACGACGTATTTATCCCCTTGAAAATGACGTATCCACTTTTCAAAAATAATACAACGGTATTCGACATCAAACATCAATACGACGTATTCACTTTACTTAATACGGCGTATCGATCGTCTGATACAACAGCAGTTTTATCATTTATTTTATCTACTGTTTGACCATTTTATATGTGTTCCTAGCAAATTTTTTTACAGGAAATGGACAACCTATTACTATGGAAAAATATGTTTGATATGAAATTAAGAAAGCTCTTAGAAACGGTCAAATGTATAACTGAGAAAGTGCTAAGTATGGTAAGATCAAGTATATTGGAGATATTAACTACCTCAGATTTTTTGAAACAAAATTCCCAACTATAGTTATGATCATGCATTAAGTTCTCAGCATGTGGATGAAGTTGAATGGAAAATTAAAACATCATTGTCCGAATATGATGATGGAAAATATAAAGTTATATCTGAAAGAAAAGCTTTAAAGAAACGATTTTCTAAAAAAGAAAAATTCAACATCTTGAGTATTGATAAAGATTTATTTTCTTATGATATATGTTAGGATTGAAAAGTGTAGATTATGATACTTTAGTGGTTTATTTATATTATTAATGGGTAGACTTTATTTTATAAGTAATAGTTAGTATTGTAATAAGAATATGTAAGCTTTAGTTAAAAATAGCTTACATACCAAAGTGTAGGGACTAATTAGCAATAATTAGGAAATAAGAAAGGATGCTTAACATCTTATAAATAACCATTCCCATCTCATGAGAAGGTTAAGACTTGTATTCACGTTCCCTTCCATTTCTCTTTTCTCTCTTTGTTATAAAATTGAAAATTGTGAAAACTTGTATTCCTCTCTTACTATCTCAAGCTTAACTGAATTCTATTGTGTGATTCAATATTCATTCGACCTAACAAGTGGTATCATAAGCCATTAGAGTTTAAGAGTGATCTACTTTGTGAATTTCAACGTGATTTCCGAGATGACGTGATCGAGTTTGGGTGTTATTGGTATTTTTGATATCAATTTTTGGCTTTTACTCATTTTTGACATATTCTATGATGAAGACGTGACTTGATATCGGGTATTCGACAATTTTGATAGTCATTTTACGTGTTTTGTCTTGTTTTTGATCGAGTTGTAATAGATACACACATTTTTCGCTTTTATCAAAATTTGTGTGATAGGACTCTTCTCATTTTTCGATAGTCATTTATTGTGTATTTGTTGAGAATCGAGTTGTAATAGCTTAGTACTTCATATTCGGTTTTATCGAATTTTGGAGTTACTATAGGTTTCTCAATTTCGATACACTAGTTCTACACCTTTTCGGTTATATCGAAATTGTGTAGTAGGAAAATTATCATTTTCGATACGAGGTCTAACCGAGTTTCAAAAGTTGAATTTGTTTACATTATCGGTTTTATCGATCTTTGTGTTTCATATTCAATTCAAAATTCACAAAACTCATTCTTTCGGTTTTATCAAAATTGTGAAGATTTTTTCGATACATTGCTTAAAAACGTTTCTATTCATTCGAAATGGTCATCCTTACAGTTTTATCGTGTTGATGATACATTTTTCAAAGGAAACTTACTAAGAAAGTGTGTATCAAAATCTTGTAGTTTATCGAAATTTAATAGTAACAAAGTTGTGTCATCGAAATTAGAAACTAAGTGCTGTCCGAGTTCTGTTTTGATCGAGAAAAGAGTTTTCCGAGAAGTAGAGATAGTGTTTTCCGATAACGAAAACCATCGAATTTGGATTTTTTTGTCGAAATTCTTCATTTTCAACATAAGAACTCGCTCCTCATCGAAATTTGTGCATTCTCCATACTTTACATACGCTCCACAACGAAATTGTGGGATTTGATACTCTACCGTTGTTTTATCAAAATTACTCAATTTCGATAACTAGTGAATTTCGATATGTAATGCTGGTATTTTGATAATTGAAGGATTGTTGTTTTCATTAGTAGATAACCTGAGACCATTTTTTCGACAAAGACTACTCATTTTTGATACAGTTGGAATTTTTGGAACTAATCTCGATAGCACAAGTGAAACAAGACAAGGCATAATCACAAACACCGTTGTTCTTAACCATAGTTAATTCATTTTTAGTCACAAGTAGAACTCTTTTTCGTCTACGAAGATCCGTTTATTGAGTCACAAAACATGCCAACTTTAAGTGCACATCAACAATCACTTGTCGATGCCGGATCTGTGACTCGTCCTCCAATGATTAAAAGGGGAAGTTACATACCATGGGTAAGTCGATTCAGACGATATCTTAACCGAAAGAGGGAGATATGAAAATTTCTTAATCATTCAATTGATGTTGGTCCATACGAGTTTAAAGAAATTCAACCGGAAGCAAATCGAGACCCAAGACCTAAAACTAAAGACGATTTTACGGGTGATGCTTTGAAACAATATGAGGCTGATATCGAAGCGATGAATTTGATTCTTATCTCCATACCCAATGATATCTACAATTCTGTCGATTCATGTCAAACAGCACGAGAAATGTGGCTTAGGGTCGAACGCTTAATACAGGGAACTACGTTAACTGCGATGGAGAGGGAAACACGGTTTAATAATGAGTTTGATCAATTCATTGCTGAACCTGGAGAATCACTTGTGTTAGTGTATAATCAGTTTTCACAACTGATGCATCATTTGAAACGAAACAAAATTGAACTTCCCACTGGCACCATCGATACTAAATTCCTAAACTATCTACAACCTGAGATCAAGTATGTCACCAATGTTCATTTGGCAAAGAATTTAACAAAAGACCCATATGATGATTTGTTTGATTACCTTAAACAATATGAGAAGATTGTCATTGCTTCTAGAGCGAAAAAGTTGGAAAAGACTCATGATCCTCTTGCATTAGTCACACACACAAGTTTTTCTTCTCGATCTCCACATTCTTACTATGTTACACACTATCCGTCTGTGATAGATTATGATGATGAGTATCAAGGGGAAACATTTCAGAATGATCCAGAAGGTCCTCTTACTTCTGCAATAATGCTAATTGCTCGTGCAATCACTCAACGTTATTCTACTCCAACAAACAACCAACTTTGCTCATCTTCAAGCATAAGAAATCAAGCAGTTGTGCAAGCTGACCGAGTCAATATTCAAAGCAAAAATGTTGGAAATGATGGTAGAATTACAAGACGCTCATATAATGTTCAAGATGAATCTGCTAAGAGTAGCAATGTTCTGAAAGAGACAAGGAATGTACAAAGAAATCTTAGAACTACTTCTTCTGAAAATGTTACAAATGTTCAATGCTACAATTGTAGTGAGAAAGGTCACTATGCTTGTAACTATCTGATCGGCTGGATTCACACCGTAAATATATATAATATATAACAAAATATAAAATATATATCTAAGTGTAAAAACCAGCAATCAA
>BQNB010079991.1:10582-25646 GCA_026074375.1 Tanacetum coccineum | reverse complement strand
CTCAAATTTTAAAAAAAAATTAGCATATTTTTGTGAATTATTAGTTGCATGACCCCGCACACATAACCCTTGTTAGATATTGTGAGGATTTAGCCTTATCCGTTTCCTAATTTTTACCCAAATTCCACAAAAATATGAGTGTGCCGGTGAATATAGTAAACTTTAAAACTTGGCTTGGTATATCTACTCGACACCACAATAATAAGCATTATTTTTAATAGATGGAGTGATATTTTTAAACTAGTAAATTTCTAGGATTACACCAAAAGCCTATACATGTTGTGATATTAACTAGCTACACTGGTTAGTTAACCCTCGTATAAACCCTTTTGTTTACTCTCATTTTTAGAGTAAGATACCCCTAGAAAAACCTAAACCATTCCTTACCACTAAAGTATTGTATTGTAAGTATTGTATTTCCTATGTCATGTGTTCATTTTCTATCTATGGTTAGGTTGGGAAATTGCACAATGCAATGGGAAAATATGAAAGTAGTAGTTTTTTATTCTTACTATGTTTACTACTTTCGCTAGTATGATCGGATATTAATTATTCAGATTTATCATGTTCGTGAAGTGGTGAAAAATACACCTTTATTCAGTTTGTTAGTTTATGTTTAAAAAAATAGAAACAATAGAAAAATACAAAAAAAGATTGAGAGAAAAAAGGTGAGATTTATGAGATAACCGGTTTGTCTAAGCTTAACCGATTCTAATTATTTATGATGATCGATTATTTGTCGGTACGTGTTATAAACTAACGATGTAAAGCTATGTTATATATTATTTCTAGTTGTTCGTAATTATAGACCAACTATGTATTTTTCATGTATAAAGTGGTAGATATCGCCACTAATGTTGTATAGTGTGTATATCATGGATGATTGGGAGTTGACCGTTATGGTAACGCCAACCAAGGTTGTTTTTGTTGATCTATGATCAAGACATTTATGAGTCTATGATTTTGTGTCTTTTTCATGGGGATGGTCAGGAAAGTAACTAGCAACACTGTTCCTTATTTGTTTGGACTTAATCTATTTGTTTTGTTCTTTTTATTTAACAACATTTATATGTTTCCCATACCTAATCCCTAACCTTTAGTCTTGCTCGAATGAGGAAGTGAGCAATCACATGCATCTATTCCATCGTTATGGATGTGTATGTGTGATTTTTTCCACCTTGTTGGTGTATTACTATTGGTAAAGGATTAGAAGATTCCATACCCTATATTATTCTTCATCCTAACCTTTGGTTTTATTCGAATGAGGGACTGAGCAATCATGTATGTCTATTCCATCGTTATGGATGTGTATATATGATTTTGTCACCCTTGTTGGTTCACTACTATTGGTAAAGATTACTAATCCTATTCTTTAGCTTATTCGAGTTAAGGAGCGATCAATCACATATGTCTCTTCCATCATTACGGATGTGTATGTGTGGTTTTGTCACCTTTTCATAAATATTGGTATCGATAGAGATTGGAAAGAATGATCAACCCTTAAACCTTAACCCAATTTACCTTTTTAGACTTGTTACTCCTTAGCTTTAGTGGTGGAGATGTGTATCCTAGCCAAACTTATGATAGAATACTCGTCACGACCGAGCAATTGAGCGAATTATTACCACATAGATTAGTTGAGTGATTTGAGTGTTTTCATTTTCTTACTTCGTGAGATGTTTGGTTGTGTACTAGTAGTTAAACAAAAAATTGCTTAAAGGAAAAATCTTAAACCTTAGTTTGGGATACATTTTCATAAGTTTTCTAAAGTCTACATAAGGCCAAGTAAGATTCAAGTGGGGATATTTGATGAAATCAAATAATGTCACTTTTATAGCATCATTTATCCCAGCTAAATTGCTCATTCTGTATTATTTATGCATGAATTGGTACTTAATTGCTTATCTTTGTTATTTGCAGTAAATATGGAGTAATTGGTGAAGATTAACTAAAAGGCACACATTTAGGAGCTTAAACAAAGAATTCTTAAAGACTGTTGATCTAACATCTAATACACCGTATCCATCAAGAAAGATACGACATATCTATGCCTTGACTTCACAAGCAACCACGAAGACATAAAGACCAATACGCCTTATACAGAAGATCATATACGCCGTATTAAAGATCGAGTATTGGAATATTCTAGAATATTATAATCGTGGTCCTTACTCCAAAAAAACTCCAATACTCTGTATTGAACCCTTTCAATACGGCGTATCGATCAAATTCTATAGTCTATAAATACCGAACCCTAAATACGAATTTTAGAGGGCAAAAAAACCATACCAAAGACTGAGAAAAAGGCTTTAACCCCTAGGTTTGATTTTTGGAAGAGAAGAGAAACCAAGAAGGTCTTGCAATGCCCTTCAATCCATAGAAAAACCCTTGTAAATTCTTATACTCTAAATACACATTCGGTTGTTGGTATCATTCATTAACTTGGTTAGGTTACCTTCATCGTTCGTCTATGAAATTTGTATTCATTACAATGGTTATTAGCTAATACCTTTAGGTATTAGCCATGTTTATGATAATTAATGTTTGGTTTGTGTTTATTCTGATTGCTTCTTGTAAGTTGTGAGTTGTTTTATGTTTATCAATTTATACTTGTTTATGTGCTAAAGTATGCGACCTATAATTTAACTGGATCTAGGAATACAAATTAGAGAGTTAGCTAGATGCCGGGATAGCTCTCCATATCTGTAATTTATATATCTAGAACAATAGAATCACAAATAACGTGCTATCTTTGCCTTTGGTTTAGTGAATAAGTTGGACTAACAGGTGACCTAGGATCAATAAATAACGTTCTGATTCCCTGAGTAAAGATATGGACAAGTGGACTACTAGTATATAAAGAGCCGTTAAACAGTAAGTTAGTAAAGTCTCGATGAGCTAGGATTCAGTAAGATTACCATTATTGTCTCCTAAGATAGATTATAATCAACCATGATTGCTTTATACAGATGTGTCTAATTGTGACAAAATTAGCATGTCTAGGTTTTAGGAAGAAGTACCACCTAAATCTAAGAATGATATATCGACAACGAGACAAGAAAATCATTGCACTTATAAACTAAAAACCTGCATTTTATTAGATTAAACATGGTTAGTACGTTTTCCTTACAATAGGCTTGACCGCTTCTCTATCTTCTAATTATCAACTTGTGTGTGTTAATCGCCCAATCTTAGTCTAGGTAAACCAAAACTCGTGCCAGTCTCTCAGGCTGAAAACCTCCCTTTTGCCATTAGTTTAGGTTTAACATAGGTATAACATTGAATAAATTAGGACTAACATAGACAACTAAAATACTAATAGGATTAGGAATTAACTCTCTTGCTCTTAGTGATCGACACCCTACTTACCAACAAAACTACAACTTATCGGGTACACTACCTGTTAGTGTTGTTTTAGGTAAATTCGGCAAAATATAAATAGTAAAACTTGATAACAAATATTACCTACGTACAACGACACATCAGTGCTCAATGTACACATTTGCTATCACTTAAAGGAATTATGTTGTAGTGCTCAGTGTCTCACTAAACCGAGGATATGTCAAGAGACTTAGATCTACTTATACTTCAAGGAACTGCGTTGTAGTATTCAGTATAAGTTTGGAGTCACGTGGATAGTACAAGACATAAGACACAAGTTTGGGTTATTTTACTTCAGCATCATGTTTGTAATGCTGAGTTTTCTCCATTAGTATTCATTATAGAGAGCCTATAGAATACGAGGTTGGAAATGAATTAGTCAGAGGAGAAACAAATAAAGGTTTTTAATCGGCAATTGATTCTCACATGATATTTTCATGATTAATTGATTTTATGATACTTCACACATGGTCAAATTATCGAATATTCGGCCTTACACAGGTTATGATTATGTTTGATGGTCATCAAATATAATTAGGTGGTAGAGATGTGTCCTTGTCTTATGCTTCTTCAACTTTCTTTGGCCATTTTCTCTTTCGGTTGAATATTTTGATAGATTGAAACAATCAAGGGGAAGAAACGTGTACATTTAGGACTTAGTTGACTTTGATGCACACAACATCACACAACATCCGGGACTTAATTGACTTTGGTGTTACAGTTTCAACCTCTATGGGTTGTTTTATGTGAAGTATGTGCATATGTGAGAAGATCTTGCTGATTTCTTGCATGTTCCCCCAAACGGATTTGCTGCTTATCCGCAATAAAGAAGTCAAATTTGCTGCTAAGTGTGGTTTACTTCATCTCTACAAATTTGAATGGGTGCTTAAATGGCTATAGTTAGAAGATATGTCTACTACATCAAAGTTTCAAATTTGGTTCAAGTGGTTGTTTGTTTTGGGGGAAGCTGATTCCAAAACTTTGACAAAAGGAAGTAGATGAACTACTTGAAGACATGTAGTATGAACTGGGGGAAGTCTACTCAGTTTATACAGATTACATCGTATCTCCTACAAGTGGAGAAAATATCAAAGATGAAGTACGTGTTGAAGACAAAGCAAACTACATATATCTTCAGCTATGGAAGGACTTTAGAATGCTTTTATTTATATTTGTACGTGTAGGATACATTGTAAGTAATCTCGTATGCCACCACATTGGGGGAAGATTGTTAGGAATGAAAAATGTGGTGTCATTATGGGAATTACACTAGTTTATTAGTAAGTTAAAACACAAGGGCTAGAAGTGTAATTATTTGAAACTTCACTTGTGTTAGGCCTATAAATAACCTCTCTAATCAACATTAGAGGATGAAGCTCCATTTTGTAATTTCCATTTCATTTTCTCTTTTAATAAAAACCTTTTAAATAGGGAAAAGTTTATCTCTCTACTTATGGCTTATTCATACTTTGAGCTTCTCTGACCTCCTGAGAGAGTGTATCTATAATCATATAAAAAACAAACAGAACCTCTGCCAACCATATCTAGGCTTTCTCGATTGTTATGCTTGATATCTAAGATAATTATATACATGTATTTGTGCTTTTCTTGTATGCAGACAGCAGGTACCCATGAGTATAAGGCCGGATCCTCAAGCCGCCTAAAAGGTACCGTAAAACTAAAATCAAGGAGGAGGCTATGTTAGGGTGTGTTTATCACCAAAATTTACTATAGACGAGATGTAATAGGGATTCAAAAAGGAGGTATAACATTGTTTTTGCTAGGTTACCTCCAAAGCAAGTGTATGCACCGTGTATTGTTGATTGGACCATTTTGAATACAATGGGATGTGCTGAGACTATTGAGGAGATGCTGAAAATTAAGGTGATTGAAATGGGAGGAAATGAGAAAGTGTTTAGTTTTAAGGCTTGGAGACGTGGCGTTGATATTGGGAGTCGATTTTACCGATTATGCCTGGAATCTTTTCTACATTTGAGTTTGATAAGGAAGTGGCTGGTGAGGAGTTAACAACAAAGAAAATTATAAGGTTTAGACTATGAGGTCGTAGACACTTTTTGAGTTTGTTAGAGTTTGCAAGTCATTTAGGTTTGTATTCTAGTGTGGAATTTCAGGAGGAAGGAGTTGAAGTTTATTTTCAAGGAGGTTTGCAAAATGATGATTACTTTGATGCCAATGAGTATTGGGTTAGGATTAGTGGTGAGGATCAGCTGCGTTTGTATAGGAGTGCTACTCTAAAACTAGGAGTCTCATTATGATAGTTTTGGCAAAAGATGATTACGTATGTTATGTTAGAGGACGACTGAGTATGACAAAATTTTAAGGAATGAGCTTTGGCTGATGAGTATGTTTAAGGATAGGAACCATGAGAAGTACACAAATGTTGCTTGGGTGATTGCTAAGTTGGTAAAGAGGAAAGGTATGGGTATACAAGAAGGGAATATGATTGTTTGTGGGCAGTTTATGATGAAGATTGTGAAGAAGTTCAGCTTTTGGCTGATGATGTTTGTGATGGACTTGTAAGGCTCCGTTTTCTCTGTTGGTCTCTGGATGCTACCAACTCTTAAGGAGCTTGACAGTAATGACAGGAGGTTGATTATAGAGGACAAGCCTCACTGGTAATGTTCTGAGGTTTTTGCTATACTTGACCTCTCACGTTAGACATTGCAGGATTTGTTGATAGGATGGGTCGTTAGAGATTCCGTAAGGTGTAATAGAGCGTTACATCTCATATAGACAGTGTTTACAATTCTGATTTTTTTTTCAGGTACGCTGGTGTTTTTGAGTACATGGCTGGACACTATGAAGTACAGTTAGCTGGAGACTATGCTCCCCAAGATTATGATGAGCAATGAAAGTAGTGTAGAGATGACACATGATGGAGTTTGGTGACCGTATGTTAGGTCACATTTCTGGAACAATATTTTAACTACAATCATTTATTATTATATTTAGTGTCTAATATGCCTTTGTTGGCATCTAAAACAATATTTATCATGCTCGTACTATTATTATTATTATTATTGTTATATATATTATTATTATTGTTTATTGCTTGTTTGTATTTATTATGCAGGTTGAAAAAAGAGAAGTCAAATATTATAAAGCCGTACGAATTCCTGTACGAAGGCTATCACTTAGCTTCGTACGAAATATTGCTGAATTCGTCGCGTTTGTACAATAAGGAAAGTATTATCCTATATTACTTTTCCCATTAATCTTTTCTCTATTATATTTCTCGTATTAGGCACAATGCTCATATTAAGTATAGGTGAGAGATAAATAGGAAAACTAAAAATTCTCAGGAAAAAAATATATGCTTATTTATTTTTCAAAATATATGAAAAAAATAATAAGAAAAAAATTAAAATTAGTAATAAAAGTTAATAAAAACTTATTTTTTTGAAGATAGACCGTTTCATTGATCATTTAAGCAAATTAACTCGGGATTGATAACATTGCTAGCATATTTATACCCATTACCACGAAAAATGTGAGGAATTTCAAACCTATTATTAGCATACATTATTTATGCTTGATTTCTTTGTGTATGAGTGTGCCGGTGATTTATTGATTCTAGAACTTATGCTTGAAATCTTTATGAAACCGTAGTAAGATCACGCTCGCGTGATATAAATATTTTTACGTGATAAAGAGGCAAAAAAACAAATAGCCATCCTCAACCACCAAATAAACTCATTGTTAGCACTCATCTCTAGTGCTAAATACCTAAGAAAAACCAAGAAAAGTATATAATTTTGAGCCTAAACTTAACCCTTGCCAAAAGTGTTATGGTTGGTTGTTAGATACTCTATCCGTACGTATAAATGCGCGTGAATAATGGTATTGTTATTATAATGAAGTTCGAAGGTTGCAAACTTCTTATTTTGTTTGAAGTAGTATGCTTATCGTAAGTATGAGGGAAAACACGTATCCCCAAAAAGAAGAAAAAAAGTATGAAATATAAATAATAATAAAAAAGAGATAAAAAATTAAAGAAAAAAAAATAGAAAGGCAAAAATAAGCCAAAATTGGTGTGAAGGAAGAAAGAAAGTGATATATTTGCGAATATTATGGATAATAACTTAATTGTAGACTTTTTGACATTATAACCCCGAAAACGCCAAAAATAAATCCCATATGATATTTGAACCATTATAATCCATATAAACCGAATAAAAGCCCTCTTTTGATATTTATGTCTAGTGCTTACGCCCCATCGGATTTGTTTAGTTTTTGTACAAGCATACGGTACTCTGAATGAATCATGTCTGAGGGGATTGAGTGATCTACTTATATCATTTACTTCACTATATATGAGCGCGTGTGAATTTAAAAAAAATCTTAATTCATGAGCTGCTTAGTCGCGTTATCTTAGCTTGTGATCATTGGATTTGTCTATTCTTCCATATATATAAAAGGAAAAACTTTTTTCTATGTTTGTTTGAGGGCAAGCAACGTTTATGTATGGGAGGATTTGATAACGCTCTAGATATACATAAAATAGCCCTCACTAATATGTTATTTTTGTATATAATTATATAAAATATTATGTCTTTAGATACTTATTTGGTTAATAGTTATAGCAGGAATAAACAAAGTGAAGAGGATCGAAAATGTGAAAAATATTTATTAAAGACGTTAACGACCGTTAAAGGAAGGAGCTATAAAGAAAATAAAGAAAATAGAAGCCAAGTGTGGCGCACTTATTAGTAAGTACGGCTTACTTGTGAGCGAGTAATTGCAATTAATTCAAAGGCTAAGTATGGCGTACTTTTGAGGATGTGTGACGCACTTTCACCTGCTGTTACGCAATTAAGTATCATTACACCTTGCATTGAAGAGGGACTAGTCATTTTCCTACTACAATTCTACCCCATGTCTTGGAGGGCTTCAAGAGTCTATATAGCATACCCCAAACTTGGAGATTTGAGATAGAAACAAAAATAACCAAAATAGAAGAAGAATTATGAAGTAGGATGAACTAGCATCAAAGTTCATCATATCTTGCTTGTGATAATCATAGTGAACGAATTGTAGTTGCTATTATGGTTGTTTAACTTCTATGACAGAGGGGTTATTAGTTGGAATTGTTACTTGGGTTAAATTATAAGTTTTTATTTGGGAAAACTTGTGTAATCACATTTGTGCTTATATTCTCTTGGTATAAACTCTATAACCCTTTCTAATATGAAGTTTTCTAGATTTCATATGTTTGTTATGTGTTTACTTCATTTGATTATGGAGTAGTGCCAATATGTTTTTTTGGAACAGAAGTGGAATAAATGAATGTGAATATATAATGGATACATGCTATGTATCATATGAATGATATGCTTCGATATTGAAATAGATAATTGCTACGATGTGAATAAACTGGTATGAGAGAGAATTAAGGCCGAAAGGGATTACTTACATATTGAATAGATAGATGTGCTTCATTGATTACCCGTCATTTCCTTGTCTGTTATGCTTTTGTTTTGTGGTGCATTCGCTATCCGTATATATGTTTATCTTTATATTTCTCAGTTAAACAAACATACTTTAATCAACTTTTTTACAAAAACTGTTAAACAAACATACTTTAATCAACTTTGTTTGTGTGTGCATCTCTTGCAAAATATGTTAACTCTAAGGAACAACAATCCCGTAAAACGACATGGTCTTACTTAAAATTTTTACCACATACGTGGGTTATACTTTTACCCGTGTGTTGGTTTAAAAATCGGTAGAACTAGTTAATATAAATTTAAAGTTTTTACAACACATCATCTTTTGACTGATGATGTTATAGATGGACTTAGTACCCCGATTCTCTGTAGGTCTCTGGATGCTACCACTTTCAGGGAGTTGATTGGTCCTGACGGGAGGTTGATCGTAGAGGACCCAACTCCTAGTGTTCCGAGGTTTGCTATACCTAGACCCCCACGTCTGACATTGCAAGATTTATCTGATAGTATAGGTCGTATGGAGATTCGTCATGGTGTACTGGAGCGTATGTCACGTAGACAGTCGTACCATTCTGATCGGTACGCTGGTGTTTTGAGTATATACATTATGAAGTACCGTTAGCTGGAGACTATGCACCCTTATATTATGATGAGCAACCACAACAGTAGTGTCGAGATGACACATGATGGAGTTTGGTGACCGTATGTTGGGTTACGTTTCTGGAACAATATTATAACAATATTATTATATTATTATTATATTTGGTGTGTAATATGCCTTTGCTAGCATCTAAAACAATATTTATCGTGCCTATACTATTATTATTATTATTATTATTATTATTATTGTGTATTGCTTGTTTGTATTTACTATGCAGGTTGAAAAAAAGAAAAGTCAAATATGATAAAGCCGTACGAATTCCTGTAAGAAGGCTCTCACTTAGCTTCATACGAAATTTTGCTGAATTCGTCGCTTTCATACAATAAGGGAAGTATTATCCTATATTAATTTTCCCATTAATCTTTATACTATTATATTTCTCATATTAGGGACAATGCTCATATTAAGTATATGGGGAGATAAATAGGAAAACTAAAAATTCTCGGAAAAAATATATATGCTTATCTATTTTTCAAAAAAATTATAAAAAAATAAAATTAGTAATAAAAGTTAATAAAAACTTATTTTTTCGAAGACAGACCGTTTCATTGATCATTTAAGCAAATCTGACTCTGGATTGATAACATTGCTAGCATATTTATGCAAGTTACCACTAAAAATGTGAGGAATTTCGAGCCTATTATTAGCATACATCTTTTATGCTTGATTTCTTTGTGTATGAGTGTGCCGATGATTTATTGATTCTAGAACTTATGCTTGAAATCTTTAAGAAACCGCTGTAAGATCACGCTCGCGTGATATAAATATTTTTATATGATAAAGAGGAAAAAAAACCAAATAGCCATCCTCAACCACCAAATAAACTCATTGTTAGCACTCATCTCTAGTGCTAGATACCTAAGAAAAACCAAGAAAAATATACAACTTTTAGCCTAAACTTAACCCTTGCCAAAAGTTTTACAGTTGGTTGTTAGATACTTATCCATACGTATAAATGTGCATGAATGTTGGTATTGCTATTATAATGAAGTTCAAAGGTTGCAAACTTCTTGTTTCGTTTGAAGTAGTATGCTTATCGTAAGGGTGGGGGGAAATTAAGTATCCTCGAAAAAAAGAAAAAAAAGTATGAAAAATAAAAAATAATAAAAAAGAGAGAAGAGAAAAACAATAAAGAAAATGAAAAAAAGTAGAAAGGCAAAAATAAGCCATGTTGGATCCCACTTTAATAGATCGAATTCCTTAAGCTTGTATAAGGTTTAGTTATATTAGATAGATTATGCGGAATCTAATCTTTAATATTAAAAAGAATTATCAATGAAATAGTAATTTAATGAACATACAATTCAACATATAAGCTCCACTATTATTAATGATAACAATACGAATACTCTCAAAGTATTAGGGTTACAAAGACCTTGAAGCTAAGAAAAAGATTGATTTTTGGTTTTGGTACGTATTGGTATGGTGCATCAATCTCTATGCCCTAGGACCTCCTTTTAAACACCAAGGATCCTACTCGGCTTACAATACTTTCCTAAGTATATAAAATCTTTTCTATAAATAACTAATACATATCAAGTAAGCAGTATTAACAAACAGTACTAACTTACACTAGCAGTACTAACTTAATACTAGCAGTACTAACTACTTAGAATATTTTCTTGAGCAGTAGTAACTCTTTAGCAACATTAACTTCAAGCAGTCTTTGTGCTAGCAATAGTAACTTTTACTAGCAGCATTAACTTTTGTACCAGCAGTACTAATATTCACTAGCAGTACTAACTGTGTACTGGCAGTAGTAAACACTTAACATATTTTCTTTGAAGTCTCTTAGCAGTACTAACTCCAACTGAGCAGCATTAACACAAACATGAGCAGTAGTAATTCTAACAGCATCAAAAAGACTTTTAATCCCAACAATCCTCCCCTAAACTTGATATTCTTCTTCAAAATCATCAAGTTTCTTCATTTAAAGCTTCATCAACACCAGGATGATGCTTCCAAACACTTATTTACTTCTTAAGCTGTTTCATGATCAATTTACACAGCTGATAAGCCATTTCACTTTCATAATCAATTTGAAGCTTCTTGTCCAACATCATTGAAAGTGTAGGTGGTGTAAAAGGATACTTCTTTTCTACCAACATGTAAATCTGCATAGACTGCATCATCAAGAAATGTACTCCATAGGAGTCATACAGCTTCCATTCCGACACTCTGTATCCGTTTTGCAGCTTTCATACTTCATCTTCTACATGTGGTTCAAACATTATTTTCATGTCATTCCATAACAGATAATCCATGCTTTCCAATGGTCTTGTTGATCCATATCTAGCTTTTACCAACTTATACAAGTCTTCCAAATCTTCCTTGTCAAAACTTTTAAGCATGTGACTAAAGACCATGTACATTTGAGACTTTCCATCAGCTCTTATTATTTGATAATAGATTTTCTTTCCTTCTTTATGGATCTTCCAGTCAACAATCATTAGAGACTTAACAGCCAAAGGTATAGCATCAATTGCTACTTCTTCTTCATCTGGAATGATTTCCATTAACTTTTTAAGCTCTGCTGTTTCTTTGTCATCTTCCACCTTTTGCTTCTTTGTACTCTCTTGTACCAGCTCTGCTCCTGCTCTGTTTTCTTTTCCTTCCACCAACTCTGTTCTAAAGTCTTCAAATGTATTTACCCTCTTGAATGCTCTGTCAAACATCTCTTGGATAACATCAAACCCTTTTGACTTCAAATCTTTGAGCTTGTATCCTTCCATGTTCTTTAGGTAAGTACACATTATTTGTCTCTGTTGAGCTTTTGTTGGTGGTTTGTTTCTTTTCTCTTATGCTCTTTTAGCTGCAAAATGCTTTCTTCTTTTCTCTAAGAGTTGTTGAAATAATGTAGCCTTTTCTGCATCAGACAACTCTTCTTGTTCTTGTGCTTGCAATCTTTCAGCCAATTGATAATCAACATCAATCTTTGCTTGAATATCATCCCATTCTTCAATCAAAGCAATATTGGCTTCTTTTTCTTTTTCAGCTTTCTCTCTTGCAAGTCTTTCTTCTTCATCAAATTCAGCTTGTAACTTTAAAGCAACTTCTTCATCAAGCATGATTTAAACTTTCTTCTTCATAGGCTTCACAGGTTCTTCTATCATTATTCCTTTACCCTTGTCCTGTGATTGTTGTGAAGAAATTGTTGTTGTTGTTGTAGATTTACCTGGCTCTTGAAAAACAATCCCTTTCACCTTGGGTTTTGAAGTTTTTAATGCTTCAAGTGCTTGAGCCAAAGTAATTTCTTTAGTAGTTATTGTAACAGTTGTTGCAGCAGTACTAACTTGAGCAGCATCAACTACTTCTTCAACAACATTTTCATTTTGCCCTACAATAAACACCTCCTCACCATTTAAAGCATACACATCAAACATCTCATTATCATCATCATCTTGAACATTAACCAGGGTAATATCTTCATCTGCATCAATAGCATTATTCCTCATCCTCTATTTGGATGCATCCTTACCTAAATTTGCTTCATCACAAGAGGATTCTACCCTAACAGTTAAACCAACTTTGTATAATCTCTTCAGCTTATGAGTTCTTGACCAATCTTTCTTTTCAAGCTTCTTGACCCTCCTTTTCAAACTAGCAATCTCATTCTGTTGAGTGGTCTTTGTCTTCTCCAAATCAAGAACTCTGGTTTGTAAATTGGTACATAGTTCCATCAATTCATTAAGTTTAAGACTATCCTCATCACTTTGAAGTGTGTTACCTCTTGCGAGCAGTAAATCATTAGAATGTTTAGATACACTCTTAAACCTAGTTTGAGCAATAGTATCCCCCATGGTTTCTTGGCACCTGGGACCACCACCTAAAGTAGTTCCTAGGGAACTAGATTCATTAGGTGTTGCCTTAGATTAGGTCTTAGTTATGTTACCACTGTCGTGCTCTGCTTCTAAGGTAGAAGCAGTAGTGGTAGCCCTCCAAAGTGTCGTTCACGAGTTTCTCTCTTTGATGGTAATGCTAACTCAACTCCTTCATGGACAACCTCATCTGCAACTAATTCTTCACTAGGATCCCTATGCTGACGGTACCCTGAGTGTCCTTCTTTTTGTGGCTTCCTGGTTTTTGTATCTTTTGAGGTTGAGTTGATGATTGAATAATGGTGGGTATGTGATGGGGATCAGTTGGAATTGCTGAACCTTCGCCCAATTCTGATTGGTTTTGTACCACCATTGTTGGAAATAAAGGTGTTACTCTACCAGAAAAACCTTTGCCTACCCTTCTCATATTTCCAAAAATCTTCTTAGCTGTTGAGAGGTGTGCCATTATATAAATTCTCTTATGAGTTGGCAGCCCATCAAGTTGTTGATTCAAAAACACTTGTATAAACCTTGGATACATCAAAAATTTCCCAGACATATTATCTAAGTTTCTAATCATACCTTCAAAAATAAACTTTGAAAAGTTGAATTTCTGATTTGTTGCTAAGCAGATAATAACAGATGCCATAGTGCTACTAAACTCATTCCATGCAGTAGTCTTTAGAAAAGTGAGCTTCTGTGAAATTTTCTCATTCCCATCAATGCAAGTTGTTCAAAAATGGTAGAGTTTGGTAAACAATCAATACCTTCCTCATCTTCTAGTTTAAGATCTCTTCTAACAGATGATTCAGTGATGATTCTTTTCTTGCTATCTACTAGAGCATGTAACTGTGCTTCCCCATTGATAGTTTTGACCTTGACAGTAGACCAGAATTGTTCGATGCATGAAATGTATATTGTAGGATTGATCGTTAATGCATGCCTTATTGGGTGTGCATTTAAAAAATCCACAATTTGTTCAATCCTATTGGTATGTGCTTAATTACACATACCTTTTACCTTCAAAAACAAGTTAAAATAACCAAAAACGGACTTAAAATGCCAAAAATATGCTTGTTTTGCTAATTGTATTGTGCAAAAACGGATATCTAAGAAAAGGACGAAAAACGAAGCCAAAACGACAAAACCGGACACGGAATGGAAAAGCGTGGAAAAAGACAAAGTCAAGTCCAAGCCCAAGTGTTAAAAAAGTCAACCCAAGTCAACCCTGACAAATCCAAAGGCCACAAGTGAAGAAAAATAAGTTTAGGGACTCAAATTGCCAAATCCCTAAACTTATTTAAAGAGGAAAAAGAAGAAAATAAAGAGAAGGGTTAATTCTGCCAAATACCCAAAGACTTAACCACAAGGGTTAAGTCTGCCAAATAGCCAAAGTTATACACCACAAGGACTTGTGGTGTAATAACTTATATAACCCTTGGGGGGTTAATTTGCCAAGTCCCAAAAACATTAAAGTAACACAAGGACGTGCACTGCAAACACCCTTAACACCTTGGGGGACCAAACCTGTCAACACCCCAAAGTTTAAACCTGTTTTCGAGTTACTGTATATCCTCTTCATAAATTTCCCGCTCAAACTCAATCCCCACCTCTGTCACCTCGTTTGACCTTCCACATACATCCAAACCTTTCACAATCCCATAACCCCACACCCACATGGCTTTGAAAAACACTGTGGCAATCCCCTTGCTTTCTATTGGGTTTTGACTTCAACG
>BQNB010079990.1:0-30074 GCA_026074375.1 Tanacetum coccineum | reverse complement strand
ATTTTAACTAACAATAGTCCTCATCACTTCAATTTATAAATTAAAAAAATCCTTGAGAAAAAAAGATTTTGTTATATTTTTTTGATAAAAAGTCATGACCCGGCCGGGTTTATCGAACCGGGTCGACCCGGGTCAACGAAAAACCGGCGGTTCAATCCGGTTCTCAAACAAGCAAAAACCCGGTCTCATTCGGACCGGTCTCCAAGCCGGTTCACGGTTCAACCGGTTGAACCGGTCGGGTCAACCCGGTTTTTAAAACATTGATTTTAAGAGAAACGAAAACAAGCCCTTGATTTTTATTAGAAGATGATTTTATTTAATCTGTTTCTATGGAATTGGCTAGCGAACATGAGATGACCATTTTGATGATGTCCCTCTTAAATACGATATTTCTTTTTCTCTTTTAAACGGTTAATCACTTTTTCTTTTCTTGCGATATGGCTAAGGACTTGTGGGTTTTGTTGGCTAGATGGTGAGAGCTAGATATTCCTTTTTGTTTGAATATTTCGGATTGCTTTGCATGGCTTGATTCTTTGTCCATCTCTCATAAAGCGCGAGCGTTTCTTGAAGGAGTGGAAGGTACTCTTTTGTGGTTTATTTGGAGTTTTCGCAACCGGTTGGTTTTTTCTAATTCTCCTCCTAAGAAGGCGCTACTTTGGGATAGTATTGTTTCTCAATCGTTTTTATGGATTTCATCTAGAAATCCTAAATTCAAATTTAGTTGGGTAGGTTGGTTGCAAAACACTATAGTTACTATAGCTTCTTTGTAATCTTTTCTAGCTTTTGCTAGTGTTAAAAAAATACGGTCGTTAAAAAAAAAGGGTCTTCCAAAAAGTATCGTGCGGTGCTCCTTCTGTCTTAATATCATACCGTTGTTCATTTAACCATTCGATGAGTTAAGTTTCTTATATTACTCCTTAGAGGAAGGTTAAAATAAAAAGACAAATATTCGTGAGAAGGATAAAAAGAAAACTTTTTTTTAAAAAGTTCTTAAAAATTCTAAAAAAATTCCATTAAATCAGGTATGTTGGTGCATAAAGCTTTTGTAAAATAAGTTTTTCTAATTTTGAGTTTTTATACGTTTTTTTAATGCGCAAAAAAAGAAATTTTGATGCACAAATTTTTTGGCTTGTTATAGTTTGATGCGCAATAAATTTTTGATGCAAAAAGTCAAAAGAAGATGTTTTTGATGCACAAAAAACCGATTTAATGCACAAACGTTTTTTTTTATAATTTTTTTTCGGCAAAACTATCCACTTTTAGAAAAACTTCCTTTACAACTTTTTCATGCACCAACATACACGATCTTGTGGAATTTTTTCAGAATTTTTTGAGAACTTTTAAAAAAAAAAAAATCTTTTTATCCTTCTCACGAATATTTGTCTTTTTATTTGATCTTTATCCTATATATATATATATATATATATATATATATATAATACTACAAAGAGCCACAATCATCCTAAAATTGTATATACCACTTGACTTAACAACATGTAATTATTTAGATAACCAACGAGGGTTAAAACATACTAAACAATAGATGTGAGCTAAGACAATTTGAGTGTAACAATTTTCTAATGGGTTGTAAACGATAAGAAAAGACGGGCTTGGAGAGGTGTACTAATGTATCTTGCACTAAAAATTAGTGCAATAAAATGGTAGGGGAAAATGAATTGGCGAATTCAAATAATTAAAAACACAAGCTAAATTCAGGGTTGATCCTAATGCCTCTTATTACTTAGTAAATTCTAATCATACCAATGTGGTCTTACTAGTGGTCTCAGGATCTATCACTAAACCAAGTTTTAGAATATATACACTACAAATACACTCAACAAAATAAAAGCATTAAAGATGAATGTTATAATCGAAAGGCTAATGTTCCTCAATTTATGAGGTGATATTTGAGTAATAGAGTTTTTGTGCTAGCTTATTAATCTCAATCGTAAGACGCTTGAAACTAGTGCACAAGTTAATACCATAATTTAAAAAAAATGCTAAAATTACCTAAAAAGACTAAGTTTGAGAGAATTACAAATCAATTTGAAGACAAAGCAAATGCAAATGCATAAACAGTTTCTAAGGTTTCTAATACCCTCTTTACACTTAAGATGAACATTGTCCTCAATGTTCTAATAAGTACCCAAAATAGGTTAAAGAAAAGTATAGAAAAATAAAAGAAACTAATACTTCCCTGGTTTGCTTTGTATGATCGAAGAATGGTGATGTAAGGTTAAATCTTTATCCAAGAATCATCAAAAGATCATCCTCATTCACTTAAAACATGTAAACAAAGAAAAAGTCAACTATACCTAAACATAAAGTCGGACGAGATAAAGCATAACAAGTTGTAATTCCAAACTTAAAAGCAAAACTAAAATAAAGCAATTAAAGAATAAAATACTTGTAAAATGAAATGTAAAGAACATAAAAGAAAATTTGAACTTTAAAATTTTAGAGATTATACAAAACAAAATTTTCAAAATAAACAAAATTTAGAAAATCTACTGTAGACAATGCTGACACCGTCGGGTATTAACACTGACGTCGTCAAACATATCTGATAGATATTCTTCGTATTGTTTTCTGAAAAAAATTAAAATGAATGTATTTTGATGCTCAAATTTCCTAAAGAAATTCATAAAACATATCGACAAGCATTGACACACAATGAAAAATAAAAACAAAAGTATGCATTGAAATTAATCACGAATCATCACAAAAATGAATAAAGCATTGCTAAATCCTCTTACAAAATCATCCTACTTATCATCCTACACACAATCATATAATATATATTTTTTTCACTCATTCTCTCTCCAGATACAAATCGTCAGTTTCGCCATTTGTCAGGATCCTGTGTGTAGGAGGATTTGTAGGATGCTTTTGTAGGAGGAATTAACATTTTTGAAACGAATAATGGTCATAAAAAAAGTATGCATTGAAATTATCTGGCTTCTCAAATGTTAGCCTTGATGTCGGGGGTTAGGGTATGTTTGGCACTAGTAGGAGCTGGAGTGGATCGCTGGAGCGGGTTGCTAGAGCATGCTGCTGGAGCTTTTTTCTACACGTTAGTTTAACTAGCATTTTATTTAGTAGCTTTTTTTTTTACATGCTCCTTCAAGCTGTGTCAGCCAAAGAAGACTTATTTTTAATGGTAGCTTATTTTTATGATAAGCTCTGATAAGTTTGCGCGCCAAATATACCCTTAGTTTGTATATGCGAGATAGTATAACTTGGCATATTATTAACCTCTTCTTCTTGGTTACTTTTTTATTATAATTAAAATTATATTAATTATATATTTTATCTCTCTTACATTAAACAAGGAAGCCCGCGCTTCACTGCGGGTTGTTTTGGTTTAAAATGTGGAACGTGTTACAGTTGTGTAGGGTTTTTTTTGTGTTTTCTCTTCTCATTGGTGTAGTTGATAGCCTATCTTCGAGTAATAACGTAAAACGAAGAAAATAATCATTGTGTTGTGTTGTGTTATTGTCCATTTGTGCTTTCAATTTATACATTGGGCTTATGTATTTCAAAAGTGTAGGCCAAACTTTATTAGTTGGGCTTATTTTGTTGGTTGTGCTTTCAATTTATACATTGGGCTTATGTATTTCAAAAATGTAGTCCATACTTTATTAGTTGGGCTTATTTGTTTTTTTGTGTGTGTTTATTTAGCCCAAAATTAAGTTTTGTTTGAGAAGTGTAATTTACTGGACAAACTTGTGTTGTGGAGGAGTCCATGTGTAGTTTAACCGTGGATCTTCTTGTTTTTTCAGACTCGTGTGTCCGGTTTTGTTTTAGATGTGTTCGGGGTGAGTACACGTGCAGTTTATTTGTGGATCTTTTTGGTTTTTTTAGATTTGTGTTGCCGATATTGTTTTAGATGTGTTCTCAATGAGTCCACGTGCAGTTTAATTGTGGATCTTTTTGTGTGTCGACGGTGGTTTTGTGGTAGTGTTTTGGGGCTCAATAATAGCAGGTATATGATAAAACTTTAGGGTAGTTTGTCTCCCACTATTTTTTTGTCTATATATAGTTTCCAATTTCTGCTTAGATGATATTCACTTAGTTTAACAGTTTCAGTTTTTTTATTGTTTAATCATGGCTAATGTTCCTAAAGAAATTTCTTGTGGGTCTGCTTCTCAATTCATGAGTAATGATGTTAATGGGTCTGGTTCTGGTGTCATGGCTAATGGTGTTAATGGGTCTACTCCTAGTGTGATTGATAATGGTGTGGATAGGTTTGTTTCTCAAGTTAGGGTTAATGATGTTAGTGGGTCTGATCCTGGGGTTGTGGTTAATGGTGTCGTGTGTAATGGTGTTGGTGGGTCTGCTGCTAAAGTAATGAATGATGGTGTTAGTGTCATTGCTAATGATGTGGTATGTATGCTGCTCAGAACATGACAAATGGTACTAGTGGGTTTGTTTCTAAGATTGGGGTTAATGGTGTTGGTAGGTTAGTTTCTCAGGTTCAGGCTGATGGTATGATTACTAATGGTGTTGGTGGGTCTGTTGATCCGGGCATGGCTAATGGTGTTAGTGGGTCTGTTGCGTTTGTTACTCAGGTTGATAAAGATCATTTATTAGGTTACTTTAATCTGGATGTTCATAAAGATATTGCTAGGGTGAGGGAGTATAGGGCTATAGCTAGTGGGTTGAGGATTACTGTTTGTAGGAGGCGTGAGCGCATTTGTCGACTTGAGGCACTTAGGAATTGCCAAGATGCTATTGACACTATCAGGTTTTGGGAATGAATTCAGCTTGATGATGTGGAGAAAGGGACCTATGCACTTTTGATGATGAGAGAGACGGAGGCTAAGATACGTGAGAAGGCTAGGTTTATTTTGAATCTTAGGAATGCTGTGGTGGAGTAAAGTGGTTCAGGATTTATGTTGTAGGTGTTGTGTAGCAGATATTGTGGCCGTCTAGTATTTTTAGGTGTTTCTTTTGGGGTAAGATGTATGTTATGGGGTCATATGTTTGGTAGTGCTAGTATGTGATGTTAGTGTTTGTATGTTATGTATGTGTATGTTTGCTATGTTAGTGTTTCTATGGTATGTTTATGAATGTTAAGGATGTATCTAAACTTATGAATTTGGATGATGTGTTCATAATGTTTCTTATTTCTGCTTTAGTGTTTATATGAATGGTTGGTTTCATAATTATTGTTAAGGAAATCTAATCCTAAGTTGGAATTTGCCTGGATTTTTTTCAAAATCTGTGAATGTTGTTTCACAGTTTATTGTAATTGTTTTCTATTTGGTTCATCGTGTTTTTGGTTGCGTTATAGTTTAAATGTTGTGAGTATTTGGTTGATTGGTTATCTGTATATTTGAAAGGTTATATTGGCTAGAACTTTATGTCATTGTATATTGAAAAGGTAGATGGGTTCTGATATTTACTGTTTTTGATAGAGAGTAGAGTTGTATTGTAGTGGAAGCAAATATTTTTTTGAGAATTTTTTATGTTTTTTTTTGTTTTGTTTTTTGGGTGTATTATGAGTAGATGGTGGGGCTCAGTAGGTATGATATTTTTTCTATTTAAAGGGTGTTAGGGTATATGTTTTATAGTCACACCGAATATAGCTTATTTAATGGCCAAATTACCTAGGTGTCATGAGTTGCGTTGGTCATATTGTTCAAAGGAGTGGGAGGATATGTTTATCCTTTACTGTCGTAGAGCCGTTGCTGAAGATGGCAGTTTGGCGATGGAGATTAACAGGCTGTGTGATGGTCTCACTGCTCGTATTGAAGAAATGGAGTATTTTATTGATGAGCTAGGTACTTTGGCGGATATATTTGTGCTAGAGAAGATGGCCGAATTTCTGAAGGAGACTCAAGATAAAGATAGGAATAGGTTGATGAGGTTGCAGATTTTAGGAAGAGAATTTGAGTTAAGGGCTGCTTAGAAGAATCAATTTATCGAGAAACTAAAGAGGAATGTAGATTTCTGAAGTTGTTGGTTGGATGTTGTCATTGTAATTTGTTTAGGGTTGTTGAAATAAATGGGGCATGTTTTATGCCAATTGTATGTTGTGATGTCTGTTATTTATGTTTTTTTATGTTCTTGTTCTATTGTTTGCTTTGTATGGTTTAGTGGTACCATTTGTAATAAGTTTACTTATTTGATGTTTTTTGTGTTACTATTTGTTTGTTTTTAACTGTTGGCTGATTAGCATGAAATGAGATGGTGATTATTAATAGTCAAATTTTGTGGATTAATTTACTGATAATATTAAGAGATAGTAGTTTAAGTTATGTTTAGATACATAATAAGGTGATCTTTGTTGATATGGTACTGAATGTATGTAGATCAAAATACATATTGCTTGCATTCACGTTATTGTTTTTTAATGATCAAGATGAGAAACTGTGTCTACAGATTCTTCAAAATGAGATGTTTTCTTCTTGTTATCCTAGTAGGAAACTCCATGTGTAGATATATCAAAAATGAGATGTCTTTTTTTATTGGTCTCTTAGAGATGCTAATCTGTAGCTGCTGCAAAAGCTATCAAGGACATATGTGTTAGATTATTATGTTAGGTAAGTTGTCCTAGTCAGAAACTATATTAACTGGATGAGGTAAATGCAGTAATAGATAAAAAATGAGTGTTGTCCTAGAATCTTTACTCTATTTGATTTACCTTTTTTTAATATGTGGTATGCAAAAGTGAGACATGAGTTTTCCTGTATGTGGTATGCAAAAGTGAGTCATGGCTGTTGTAGAGTAGCATGTCTGTTACTGGGACAAAGTTTCTTGATGACACAGGTTGGTGTCTTAATTTGAAATTATCACATGGTGTGTGCAGTTGGGAGGTCAATGTCTTTTCAAAACAGTAGTTGGTTTGTTTTAATTAGTGGCTGGTTTAGACACAATGATGTTGTTTTAGTTTGACATGTGTTATTTGTTACCATATTAGTGATACGTGGGATATAAAGGCTGATGGAATTATTGTTGGTTGGTTTTATAGGTCATTATACTTTTGATTTTTGCTTCTTTTTGTTGCTTATTTGAAGAGTGCTTAATGCGTGTGTAGTGTAATTGTGTTTAGTAAAAGAGTTAAAAAAATGGATGGTTACCAATGTGTGTGGAGTTAGAAATAGCAGTTGCTTCGCTGGGGTGGCTGGATATGATTGTTTTGTATTGTCAAAAATCGGCAGCTGAGGATCGGGAGGTGGCTCTTTGCTTTAATAGGTTACGTGAGGACAGTATTGTTGCGTTTGAAAATAGGATGGCTTTTGTTCATAAACTTGAGAATGTAACGGGTGTGTCTGTAGTATCGAAGACCATCGTGTTTTTGAAGGAGATGATGGAGAAAGAGGATAGTAGGGATCACTTAGAGAATTTGGAAAATGAAGCAAAACAAAGGGCTCTTGAAATGGAGTCGTTTGTTCAGAAACTAATGCGTGATGGTTCTTAGAAGTGCTAAGACCGTTTGTTGTGTGCAGCCTCCGTGGAGTGTGTGAATGGCGTAGTGTGTGTGTCGTTTATCTACTAAGTGTCTTGCTTTTATGTATGTGATGTTTTATATGACATGATTTAATAAGCTTGGTGTTTGGTCTGTATCTTTGTTGTTGTGTTACGTGATATTGTGTTTAATAAGTATTATATATTTTATGTTTCGTTATATTGTCGTTGTAACGTTTGTTTTGTTGAATTGTTATTGTGTGTAAAATCATTTGACATAGTTAACGGCCATTGTTTTGAATCATAGTTTCAGGTGACTGTTATACAAAATAAAAGTTCTTTTTCTTATTTCTATTCTTCTTGCTGTAAAATAGATGAGAAATATGTATTAAATGGCTGTCTGTATGGTGTGTGAAGTGATGTAAATCAATGGTACTATTATTGTTTTTTTCCTGTTATGTTTTTATTTTTGGTTTGATTAAAGACTAGGAGAATACTTGTTGTGTTGTTGTGAGTCATGATAGTTGAAAGTGAATGAGTGCATAATGCTTTTGATTTATGAGATGGGACATTACAGACCATTATATGGTGTATTCATATGCTGTACAGTGGGTTGATCTTTGTATTTTAAATTCACACGATGCTATAGTTGCTTATTTTGGTGCTTTGCACTTTATTATTTGCTACAGGTGGTGATCAGTATCTGGTTTGTTTTGACATTTATAGTGTATGTGGAAAGTAAATGCTTATGTGTTTAGTTGCATGATTTGGAAAAGCCTCTTTTTATATCTATTTAAAGAGTGTTAATTGCAACATATGTGGATGTATATTTTGTTTGAGAAGTGAGTAATGATGTCTCTGCCAAAGTGTGGAGCATCAGTATTGGTATATGTTTGCGGTCTTTATGTTATTAATTATTTTAGTGTAGTGGTTTTTAAGTGATTCTGGTAGAAAGTGTTTAGCTGAAGCGATGAGAACACATAGTTGCTCTTGTTTTGGTTAAGTGCATTATTTAGAGAGGCTGCAGATGAATAGCAATGATTTGGTGTGACTACTTAAAAAAATATTACATTATCTGTGGTATTGTGGCATTAGAGGTATAAGAGAGGCAAACATTTTTGGTGTATACTGTTATTGATGTAAAGAGAATATGGACAAATGGTTGACTGTAAAGGTTTTTGGATTTTAGTTCAGTCACATGCAGTTATTGTTTTGTAATGATGAGAGGGGTAGATTTATGGATGCTTATGGCTATTTAAGGAGTTGGTAGTGGTAACATTTTCACATAGGTGATTATTAGAATTTGTAGAGACTAAAAGAGTGAACTATGGATAGGCGACCGTTGATCACAGAGTTCCGCTACAAAGCGGACTCGTCGGACTGGACTGATGTTTTAGCCTATTTCTGTCGAGAGGCTACAGATGAAGATAGAAGGATTGCAACAAAACTTAACAGGTTGCGTGAGGAGATATTAATTGTTTGTGAGAAGAGGAAGAATTTTGCAGATGAGCTCAAGAGTATTAGGGGAATTGTTGTTGTCGGAAAGGCTGTTGAATTTGTAACTGATACTCTAAGAAAGGATAATGTTCAGGTGGCACAGTTACGTGAGGTGGAGAGTCAAATGGAATCCAGGGCTTTTGAAAAGGATCTATTCATTCAGAAGCTTGTGGGAAATGTACCTTATTAGAGTATGGAAACAGAACATGTTGTGTGTGATTTGTAAGGTGTCTGTCTTGCATTAAATAAATAGGTTATGGTGTTTATATGCTTAGATTAAGTCTATCTCTAATGTCGGTGTGTTGCTAGTTTTTGAGTTTTGTAAAGAGTGTTTCATGCACCTTTTGGGTCTATTGTATGATATAATAAGATGTTTTAATGTTATTGTTTGTGTAAAGTTCTTTTGTTTAGGAATATTTTATACCTGTTATGTGCAATTAATATGATACATGTTAAATTTTACGACTGGTGTAAGCTGTGTTGTGTATACGTGAAGCGCATAGACGCAGTGTAACTAAGTGCTGGCTATGTTGTATCAATTGATAATGTGGTTGGTAATTAATATCTTCATGTATTGTCGATTAGAAGTATTCATTTTTAAGTATACATAGAAGATACTAATATCTTATTCATGGGAATTTCTATGTTTTTGGTGATCTATGCAGGTGGAAAAAGCAAAACAGTAATGAATTTTCAAAAAACATGTGGTGTTTACTATTCTTGAGTTAGACTTGCTAAAAGTTTATGTGGACACATGTTATTGTAGTGTGTAAGCTAGCAGTTTTTCTTTTAGTAGTGGCAGCTGCTGGTATCTGTTGTGTTTGACGTATGGTGTTGAGTGGTATATTTGCGATACGTGGTATGTTTATTTATTTGTTAG
Source organism: Tanacetum coccineum (assembly GCA_026074375.1). Classification (NCBI taxonomy): domain Eukaryota; kingdom Viridiplantae; phylum Streptophyta; class Magnoliopsida; order Asterales; family Asteraceae; genus Tanacetum; species Tanacetum coccineum. Next base: position 20,284 of record BQNB010079990.1, on the reverse strand, counting down.
AGTTGATTGTGGTTTTGAGTTTTGCTTCTTTTTTGTGTTTATTTAAGAACAAGTGCTTGTATAAGGAGTGTATTTGTATTTACGAAAAGAGGACGACAATGGAATGGTTACGAATGTGTGAAGAACTGGAAAATACCATTAGTGGACGACGTAATTGATTCGACATGATGATTGTGTACCTTTGGAAGTTTGCGGATAAGCACCGGTATTTTGCTCTTTTTATGAATAGGGTGCTTCGTGATATGCTGCTTTGGAGTTGCCGAGGTTTCGATTTATGTAGCGGATTATAGTATTTTATATTCTTCAGGATTCAGGTAAAAAATTCTTTTCTATGTTCTTGTGTTTAAAATTATGTATTTGCTGGTAAGTGTGGTTTCCTATAACGTTAAACGGATATATGTTAAATGGTAGTACAAAGTTAATTGAATAACAGTCAATATTCTGAACTATATTATCTTCAACCATAGTCGTTGAACCATAATTTGAAAGCATAATATGTGATTTTTATTTGTTTATTTCTGAGTGTCTTTATATGTGTTACACAAATTCAATGGCGGTATCATGTAATCTACATAATTTTAGTATTATTGTATTTCCATTTAGATGAACGGTTTAGAGAGGTGTTGATGCAAAATCTGTCCATTTAATATTCAAAGAATGATTTATGAGACTAAAGAAAAGTTTTCTTTGTAAAGAATGTTTTGATAATATTATTTGGATTTATTTTGAAATATGGTATGTTGTTTATTTCTGTATTTGCAAAAATCAATTTTGAATTGACTACTGGAGATGTTATTGGTAAGCATTTATTTGTCATTTTTATGAGGTAACAGGTAATGGAATATGCTGTTATTGTATATGAATAGTGTGAACATGTAACCAAAAGAGGAACAGTGTCGTGATAAGTGTTGCAGCAACCTTTGTCTCATTCATCGTGGCCTTGCATGTGAACTTTTTTTGGACTGTGTTTTTGTCAATTATGGTGTGTATTATTGGTATATATGCTATCTTTATGTTTAAATAGTATATAGAAACATTTAGCAGAAACAGGAATAGTATGGTGATAGATGTTGCAGCTCTCTTTTTTGTCGTCCATTGTGGGATTGCATGTGAGCTCTTTTTAGACTATTTACATTAGGCTTAATTGGAATAGCTAACAGCCAATAGAGTATGGTGTCATTTTATTGTAGTATACAAGAACATTTTGCAAGAACATGAATAGTATGTTGATTGATGTTGCAACTTTCTTTTTTGTCATAATAGTTGGACTATTGTCAGCTAGTTATTTTACTATTTGACTTGGTGTATCTATTTAATGGGTATTTTTTTTCTTTGTTTTTTACAATGTGGGTTGTATATTCTTTTTTAGTAAGAGTGTGAAGAATGGCATGGTTAGAGATATGTAGGGAGTTATGGTCGACAATGAATTCTACTCATTGGGAACCTATGTTTATTCTTTACTGTCGTAGGTCTTTGGGTGAAGATTACAGGATTGTGCGTGAGATCAACAAGGTGGCTTTAGAGCTTAATAATGTGGTTACAGAGAAGGATAAGTTTCTAGAAGAGCTTGATAGTCTCGGTGTGCGGCCTGTGCCTGCAAAAACTAAAGAGTTTATGAGAGAGATACATGCAAAGGATAAGGAAACGGTTGAGAAATTGCAGATTTTGTAGAGGGAAATGGAATTGAACGTGCATAAAAAGGAGTTGTTCATTGAGAAGCTTAAGGGTGTTGTACCATATTAAGGATGTTGCTGTAGTGGTTTGAATCTTGTAGATTTAGTATGTGTTGAATAATTATGCTCTTGGGTGTATGTTTGTCGTTTCATTTTGTGAGTAGTTATGTTGTTGTGTATCTCTGTTTAAGTATTGTATGATTAACTGTGTACTGTATGCTGTAACACTACTGGTGTTTTGTATCATATTGAATTCAATAAATCTGGATGTTTATTTTATATTTTGTGGATTTACTTCTTGTACTTTCTTTTGTTATTTTGAAAATTTGTAGGTTGCAAGGTTTTTTTGGTAATAGTGGATGCTGCGAGCCATTAAAAAGGAGTTGTTTATTCAAAAACTTCTCAGTAATGTGCCTTTCTGAAATCGACTACTGGAGTATGCTGTCTGTGAGTTGTAACAAATGTAGTTTGTATCAATAAATGTGGTCATGTATGGTGTATCTTTTGTTTTATGGTGTTTTTTAAAATCTCTTTATAGTAGTAAATGTAAAGTGTCGTTTGTGTACTCGTGTGGGTCTATGTAATATATAATAAGATGTTTGTTAACAACTTGTGTGGTTGTTAACACATGTAATGTTCCTACATCTAAACAGAACTTATGACTATTAAGTCACCTAAAGTGTTATAAAGTAAGTTTAATCTACTATAAGATACCCTTTTTGTTGATAAACATAAGGGACTACACGACCGTTACATAAGTCTATGGTTTTAGCATTTACTTATTATATTTAGTAATAAGGGTAAAGGTTAACAAAATAAGGAGTGGTAAAACATAAGTACATCATGTGTAACAGAGAAGGTGTTCTAAAAGGTATTAATGTTGATACTCTTGATCATGAACATAGTGACAAACAAAAAAGAAATACAACAACTCATGTAACAGGTTGCAAAGCTCGTATAAAATTAGTTTTGGATATTGTTTCTGGAAAATACAAGTTAGATTAATTTTACCCCAAAGACAATCACATGCTTATCCTAAAAGAGTAAAAACACTTTACAAAGAAACAAAGAAAGATGACACAAGCAGAAAAAATGTTTGTTGTCAAAGCTGCAACAAATAAAATTGGTGCAACACGTGCACACAACTTGTTAAGTAGCATGAAAGTCGGGTATAATTATGTTCATGGGACGACTGATGATTTTAAGAATCATCAAAGGGATGTTAATGTTTTCATAGGTGAAAGTGACGCACAAATGCTTATAAACAAAATGGAAAACAGAAAAATGTATGTGCCAAACTTTACATTTTAGTATAAGGTAGAAGATAGTGAGTTGGTTGTAATGTTTTAGGCCGATGAAGTTGCCAAATGCAACTACAAGGAGTTTGGTGATATAGTATCTTTTGATGCAACCTTCAACAGCAACAAGTAAGTGATTCACTATTATAAAAGTGCATAAGAGCTTATTAAGATCAGAATAAGCTTAAGCTAGCTTATTAATGGAGTTTGCATGGATTAGGGTTTCAAAATGGGTCGTTTTAGGGTTCGGCTTGGTTTAAGAATTTCCAAAAATGGTTTTGCTTGCACAAGAGACTAGAACAAAGCTTATGTATGATCTAAAACATGTTAGGAGCTTATTGAACAAGTTTTAGGACTTACTAGAGCTTAATACGATTCAAAATGGTTGGATATGGATCGAAAACCTTGGAGATGAAATTCAAAGAACTACCACTGTTACTTAGCGTAAGGGTGGCTTCTAAATAGCTTAAAGATCTTTCCTTCTCTTCTAGGGCTTGGCTAGAACATAGTTTTGAGGTAGTATTTAGCTTAATGGTGAGTTTATGGAAGCATGTATGTATGCGGCTATATATAGGGTTCGAAACTTGGAGTGGTGGACAAGTTGTGAAAGAGTGGTGGCCAAGGCTTAGCAAGGTGACTATTAGAAGCTAGGAGGATAGCTTAGGCAAGGGTCTGAAGGTGGGAGGGCTTATGCTTTACCAAGGTAGGAACTAATGAGGTGACGAGGTGAGGCATGGTGGGTTAAAGGAGGTTGTACTGAGGTGGTTTACTTGGGGCAAAGGTGGTGACAATGTAATGGAGGGTGGCTAGCTAGGTTAAGACATTGGTTTAAAACTAGTTTAAATGGGGTGTGTTTGGGTTATGTTTATAGGGTTTTAGGTTTAGCCGAGTGTATGGAGTGAAATGAAGGGAAATAAGTGTTTAAATGTGGTGCATGGAGTGTAGTTAACTGTGCTTAAAAAGGTTTATACGAAAATGCCTATAGAAATTAGTGAGGAATGGTGACATTAGAATTTCATGCATAATCGGCTGTTACCAAGAGCTCTAAAGGAGTTGATACTAGGGTTTTAGAGGGAAAGTAGTTCGAATTTTGTACATTGGAAACTTGTACATATACCTTAGAAGTTTGTACATTTGTATTGTATGGAAACTTTACATGTAGTCGGGGTTTTGATATAAATGTTAACGTATAAAGTTATTTTTATATTAAACGTATAGACGGTACGTTAAATAGATAATGTATGTGGTGAAGTGGATATTAGAACATATACGTTGACATATTAAGACGTTTACTTGTAAATAACGTCAGATGGAATTGGCATTGGTATTCCGTGAACTCGATTAATTTGAGGAAATGTTACGTTACATGACATAATGAATAAAACAAAAAAAGATATTTCCGTGAAAATGGTTCTATTAAATATAGTAGATGGATAATTACACTAAAGAAAATTATGGGTTGTTATAGTGTATCTATTTAAAGGGTCTTTCTTCTTTGTTTTTTACAGTTTGGGTTGTATATTCTTTTTTAGTAAGAGTGCGAAGAATGGCATGGTTAGAGATATGTGGGGAGTTACGGTTGTATATATATCTTGTGCTGTTGATCTTGACGTAACATGCCCCGGATCCTTATTCCGCTGCGACCCATTTTGGGGGTGTTACAAGATCAACAAGGTGGCTTTAGAGCTTAATAATGTGGTTACAGAGAAGGATAAGTTTCTAGAAGAGCTTGATAGTCTCGGTGTGCGGCCTGTGCCTGCAAAAACTGAAGAGTTTATGAGAGAGATACAGGCAAAGGATAAGGAAACGGTTGAGAAATTGCAGATTTTGTAGAGGGAAATGGAATAGAATGTGCGTAAAAAGGAGTTGTTCATTGAGAAGCTTAAGGGTGTTGTACCGTATTAAGGATGTTGCTGTAGTGGTTTGAATCTTGTAGAGTGAGTAGTTATGTTGTTGTGTATCTCTGTTTAAGTATTGTATGATTAACTGTGTACTGTATGCTGTAACACTACTGGTGTTTTGTATCATATTGAATTCAATAAATCTGGATGTTTATTTTATATTTTGTGGATTTACTTCTTGTACTTTCTTTTGTTATTTTGAAAATTTGTAGGTTGTAAGGTTTTTTTGGTAATAGTGGATGCTGCGAGCCATTAAAAAGGAGTTGTTTATTCAAAAACTTCTCAGTAATGTGCCTTTCTGAAATCGACTACTGGAGTATGCTGTCTCTGAGTTGTAACAAATGTAGTTTGTATCAATAAATGTGGTCATGTATGGTGTATCTTTTGTTTTATGGTGTTTTTTAAAATCTCTTTATAGTAGTAAATGTAAAGTGTCGTTTGTGTACTCGTGTGGGTCTATGTAATATATAATAAGATGTTTGTTAACAACTTGTGTTGTAGATTTGTTACGATTAGTATTTTGGTGATTTCCAGTTTTATTTTTGAGATGGTTGAATCAAATACTTGTACAATATACTAATTGGAAACTGTAACGTATGATAATGTTCCTATATTTAAACAGAATTGGTGACCACGAAGTCACTTACAGCGTCATACAATAAGGTTGTTAACACATGTAATGTTCCTACATCTAAACAGAACTTATGACTATTAAGTCACCTAAAGTGTTATAAAGTAAGTTTAACCTACTATAAGATACCCTTTTTGTTGATAAACATAAGGGACTACACGACCGTTACATAAGTCTATGGTTTTAGCATTTACTTATTATATTTAGTAACAACGGTGGTTGATACAAAAGAGGGTGGTTTCCTTGCTATCGTTGTTTCGCTACTGATAACCTGATTTCGATTCTGTTTCATTCCTTCTTCTTCTTACTTTCTCCTGGTGATTCTTGTCCAAATAATGTTCTCTTTGTGTTCTTGGTTGTTGTTTCAGCTCTGGGGTTTGGTGTGTCAGTAGGCTGACCTTCAGTTGTGCTTGTTGTTGCTCCGATTGATGTTGGTATGTGTTGATAGCAGATGTAAAACGTAAGTTCACACTTACGGATTAATGTTTACTGATATGTATAGAGACAGCATATACGGTTTTATTTGTTACTTGTTGCCCGAGGATATGTTCCTGGTGTTTCCGGTGTTGTTGGAAGTGGGGTAACTGTAATTGCGTAAAATGTTATGATTCTGTTTGATATAATATGTATGGTATTAATATAGAAACTATATAAGACGGCTACCTGTTATTGTCTGTGCTGAACCACTTATGCCTGGTAGCTGCGTTGGCGTCCCAACTGGTAATGGATCTGTAGTATACATTAATCATTAGTGTACTCTAACCTATGGTTTTAGCCTGTGAAAGATACAATTGTTTATACCTGTTGGTATTTCCTCAATCTGGAATGGCCCAACAATCTGTAGTGGTTTATGCGTCCCAACTGGCAATGGATCTGTAGTATACATTAATCGTTAGTGTACTCTAACCTATGGTTTTAGCCTGTGAAAGATACAATTGTTTATACCTGTTGGTATTTCCTCAATCTAGGATGGCCCAACAATCTGTAATGGTTTATCGAGAATGTCGTCAAAGTAGAAGTCCACTCTCCCTTTTACACATGAGGGGTTGTAGTGAATTTGGAAAATATGTGTACGCCCATTTAAGGAAAGTATTTCATCTGGAGAATCACGCGGGTCAGGTACCCCGTACTTTTTCTCTAGCTGAGTGCAACTGCTTCCTGTCAAAACGTCTGCATTTGGAGTGAAGAAGGTCACCAAAGCTGTTGCTGACTCATCTATGAGGAAAGCCTTGAAATTATACCTGTCATTTCATTACTGTAAGGTGTATGTAAATGCAGATGTTTCACTTAAGTTATTTTTTCTACATACAAACCTGTATGAAGGTTTTTGTAGTCCGTGGTTAACACAGTATACTTCACCATTTCCGTTGGTCACTTTCATTAAACAATCATTGCACGACTGATAGTACCAATCTCTAGATGTGTTCACGTTAGTTATTGTAGCCTTGCAAGTAAATCTAACTGACTCTGGATTATTGAGTGTTGTTTTAGTTAGCATTTTTTTTAAACTGTTGATAAAAAAGTACCTAAGGATAACAAAATATGTAACCATTCAGGTTTTGTATCTTACTCTATATCCATCTGGATTTTGCTGTAGTAATGTACTAAGTGGAAATCTGTTTCTATTTTGCTCTGCATTTATATCTGAACATTTCTCTTTGGATATTTGAAATGGTAGGTTCAAATTCAGTCGTTGTATGTACCTGTTCATTGTTATAGATAGGAGGTTAGTATATGTTTGTGTGGGCATTGTAAGACTGTCGAAAATTATCACTTACTGTTCACGAAGTTCCTCCAAGCCAGGTATGTCTGGGTTAAAATAATAGTGAGTCGTAGGAGTTCCTGATAGTTGTATACCTGCAGTGTTTTGTAAGAGCGATATTTAACCGTGTCTATTCCAGAGACGTGTATAATGTAAAACCATTATCAGCAACTACAGCAATTGATGTGGAGGAAATCCAGAAAACTGAAGTGTGTTTAAATATTCAGGTAGATATAGCAATTCAACTTCTCCTCGGTCACTTCCAACATGGATTGCTTCATCTGAACTTGTATAAACGACGCTCAGACCATGTAATATTTCCAAAACAGTCGCGTTGATTTCATCAGCAATAGTATTTTTTGGACATACTATTGCCTTTTCTTGCAGATCATCTGCTGTTGGTTGCTGTAGTGTTTGCTCATCATAAATAAACCCTATAAGGTTTCGTAAGTCGTTCTCGTTGTCAGGTAAACAGTATTCTTCAGGGATAGTAATCCAGGAAGAGCCCTTTACTATTATCTTCAACTTTCCCAACTTTACCATCACCTATTTCCAATAACCATGTGGCAAAATCTGCGGCTCTTCTTCTCTCATCTTCGGTCAGGCCAGGCTGCAGAAGACGCATATTCTCTTTGAACCTGCAAATTTTAAAATGGGGCCATAGTTCTGATTCAGCTATGGATACGCCTACTATCTCCGACTTTGATGCCCCTTTTTGACAGGAAGTGTTTGGCGAAAATCACCTCCAAGAACGATTGTTTTACCTCCAAACAATTTGTCTAGAACATTCAGTATATCCCTTAGTGTCCTGTCCAACGCTTCAAAACACCTTCTGTCATTCATAGGGGATTCATCCCATATTATAAGATTTGTTTCAGCCAACAGCGACGCCGCATGTGTATTCTTCTTAATGTTACATAAAGACTCATCAGTCAATTCTAGCGGGAGTTTAAACCTTGAGTGGGCCGTACGGCCAGCCGGAAGAAGTATGAAGCTATACCCAAAGATGCTACGGCTAAAACAATTTTACCCTGTGACCGCATAGTGTTTATGAGTGTCTTCCAAAGAAAGGTTTTTCCGGTCCCTCCATGTCCGTATACGAATATCAATTTCTTGCTGGTTTGCAGTACCTGCACCAAGAACCATGTCATATATGTTTCTCTGTTCTGTGTTTAGTTTAGGAACCAAAACAGCTACCTCTTTTGCTAGCTCAACTCTGTTGTAGCTTTTTTCTTCCATTAATTCTCTGTTCCTCAATGTGTCTCGATGTTTTTTTTAAGTTGGGGGGGGTAATCTGATACTGTTTTAGAGAAAGTGTTAAGGATTACTTCCAACTCGCACATCATGCCGCCTTCTAATTCAGGGTCATTCATATAGAGATCTTCAATATGGAGTGAGTCCGAAACAGTTCTTGGTGGAGCAATCGTCGACATTCTTCTCCATATTGATTTCCATAGCCTGAGAGGATCTACAACATCACAGAAAATAAGGATCTGAGCAAAGAGGGACCTTAGTTGTTGACTCGTTGCTGAGAAAGCCGCCTCTTCTAGTGCAGTGTGCCATTCTTTGTCGTCACCGAGTAACCCTAAAGCTTCACACGCCGAACAAAAAGTTTGGTAGTCTTTTCTTGACCGTACGAATGTCTTCAAACGTTTTGCAGCCTATTTGGTGATAGAGCAGCATGCGTAAGTAGAAAAGCTCTCCAGATGTAGGATGGACATTCGTAAGCCGACCAATTAAACATGTAGTCCTCTTTTTTCGTCACCGCCAGCTTTTAGAGTCTGGATACACGACGAATTCTTTAGGGATGTCTATGTAAGCGGAGGAGGGAGGATGACGGGCCGTCTTGATTAAGTTGTTATTATTCCAGCACTCGGTGAGTGTTGGTTTTTGCTTTTGCTTTCGTTCTGTTAACGATTATTTGTAAGAGGCTGCCGATCTCTGAAGGTAACCGATTGCATATTTTCAAGGTGAACTGAAAGTATCTGCACTGCCGGTTTGCCTACTATGTATCTCATATTTTAGAATTATCTAGCATGCTTCATGAGGACAAATAAACCTTCCATCAATAAAATTCTGTATCTCGTCTCTTTTTATGGATGCATTATTAGTCTCGGCTAGAGGCTTGCCGACTGGCCTAACTATCTTAGCAGCAATCTTGTCCGTGCCCTTGGAAATGTATTTGAACAAATATTTGATCAACATACTCCATCCACAATATTCAACATTTATGTGAGCATGAAAAGTCAGGCAAAGCTCACGGTTATATGGAACAATGTAAGAATTGTCCAAATCAAGGCCCCTTCGAGTCGTATACGTATTCGTTTATCTCCTGCGATAGTGAACATATCCATCAACGTCGAAAAAAGTATGCTAATTATACTTTTTAGGGAAAAAAATTTTCCACATTTCCCCTTTCATACAGACAGCTTCAGAATCAAATGGCCTACATGGACCATGGACCATCATTTCAGATATAACTCCGTAACCTTGAGGATCAGATTTCGGGTCCGGCAATTCTGCAGAAATATATTGATCTACATCCACAGCATGTTGGATCTTGTCTTTTGGTTCTACCTAGAGTAAAGTGTGACAATGAGGGAGCCTGCGCTTCTGAAATTCAATTGTGTACAAAACTAAAAATGAAATAAATATTTAAAATGGCATCAGAATAGCAGCAGTTGATGGGTAAACCGCTTGTCACAAAAACATAAGGAAGAAAGTAGGACATAAAAAAGGAAAAAATAAGAAGCTATAAAAAAAAAATTCAAATTAAAGTTTACTTAATGTGGATAAGAATTGTATGAACATCACTTACGTCCAGCCACAGAACCAAAGGGTTGACGTTCTTTTAAGAACCTGCAAAAATCTTAGACTTTTTGTTCAAATACACGTGCCACGATGTCTGCTCTATCTGCATGTGTTAATCCCGGGAACTGCTGCATATGTCTTTTAATCTTGGGCCAGTTAACATTACATGTGAAGGTGATGAAATACTACAGGTTCCCTAGTGCACGACAAATTGCTAAAGCATCCAAGTAATGACTGTACATGTAATGTGGTCCGCCAGTGAAAGTCCTTGGCAAAATAATCCGCGCACTGATTTTAGAACCTTCCCGATCTCCTCTGCAAATAGCATCATAAACGCCGGATAAATACTCTCTCCTAATGTCATTTTGGCGTAGCCTGTAGAAGTCTAGACGGTTTTGTTCAATGCAACAGTAAACGCCAATTACATACTGCTGAAACAGCCGGCCACCCCTAAAAAGAAAGCCATAAGAATCCAATCGTTCGTGAAGTTGAAACATGTAATATATGTTCATAGACATTCTTTTGTCGGTTCCGCAGCGCTGCTTCATTTCTGGGTGAAAACCAGATTCACCATACACAAATAACAGAGGAAATTGAAGAGCCATGTATAACGGATGCAACTTGTTAACCCTTTGAGGACAACCATCCCTAGATTCAATAATGACATCGTAGTCGGTTCTAGTATTTGGGCCACTTTCAAATACAATTTCACCTAGAGTACCTGAAGTTGGCAAATCATATTCGCATACTCCAACAACTTTAAAAAGCCGTATCCAAAATTCCGGAATCACATTTGCTGAAATTATGTCTCTAGTTGTGCGAAAAATGCGTACCAATTCATTGTGTGTATCAAGAACCCGAATAAGGGAGGAAACAATTTCAGGATCCAACTGGGATGAACCACCTTCAGGAAAATGCCGTATACGGTTGGCCACTTCATTGTCAGTGTTGTATATATAAAGTTGAAGAAAACGGGGTGGATTTCCGGGTGTGGGATAAAGTGAGCCTATCCAATGGTAGATCTATCCTGACATTTTAAAAACATACAGGCCCCTACGTTTGTTTACGGAATCATCTATATGTGCCCGAATGAAGTCATAGCAAACATTTGGTTGTATGGTCGAATATTTTCCTAGAAACCCTCATCTCCAAAAAGCTTTTTAATTTCGTCTGGTGGATCACGTGACCATTGAGACACCACCTTTCCTCCTGCACAACATTTATGATATTTGGGCCTGTCATGGTTGGAATCGTTTTTTATACGCTCGCCATACCAAAATGTAGCATGACAATGCTCACAAATCCAAAGACAGTCGCCTATATCAATATACATATCCGTGACACCTACAACCAATAAATTATACTCGTCGGGTAAGTCGGATGTAGCACTTAACATGAACTCACACAAAAGAAAAAAAATAAAGAAAAAAACAACGGTAATAATAATATAAGAAATTACGGAACATTTATTTTATCAAAAAAAGGTCTGCTATACCTCCACGGTCAACATCTTCCAATCTAACATCGTCAACTTCAACCCTGCCACCAAACGCTTTAAGATTTCGAGCACGTTTACGCCCACGACTTCTACAAAAAGACTGAACGTTGTACCTCTCACCAAAACCGAAAGAAGGTATTTCAACTGTATTAAAAAAATGAAAAAAAAGGTAAGAAAACAACAGGAGGATTACAATAAAGAGACCACCTAAGGGTACGTCATGTTGTAAATCGGGGCAATAACATAAAGGAAATAAAGATCACACACCAAAATCAGGTTGAGGATTTGATTCGCCACGCGAAAGACTTATTTGTCTACTGTTTGTCTGGAATAGAGAGGGAACGGCTGCACCCCTTTGTCCTCCCATAGAACATCTCAAAGAAGACTCCCCTGCAAAATATGAAACCATGATTTTCCAGTCTGCAACATCATAAGACAATGTAAAAAGCCAAAGGATGATTATGTACCTGCGGACGCCATACTTCCTGACTGTCGAAAATATTTTTCATAAGAGTCACCAACAAAAGAGGATCCTATAACTCTACATACATCTCGACTTCCATAATCAGTGTCGTCAAGTACGAATGTTTTTCTTACATCATCAGTCGAACAAACAACACCATTTTCAAAATCTAAAATCATTTGACTACCATCAATATGACTAGTACTTGATGGTTCATGAGAAGCAATCTGAACCTCTGAATTCCCCGAATCCAAAACAACAGGCCCATCTCAGACATTATCAACACCCATGTACTCACCATATTGTGAACTAACTAACTCACCAACTAAAAGAATTGCTTAGATGGTTCACTAACACCGAATATAGAACCGGGAGTATAACCACAAATACTATGACTGCTATCATTCATAGTTCCAAACTTCACATTCCCTCTTTTTCTTTTCTTATATTCATATTTAGTATTTGAGCAATCTATTTTCTGTTTTCCTTTCATATTATACTATTCAAGCTATATAATGCAAAGGATAACGAAAAAAAGAAAGGAAACAACTTTTTTTGATATTTATGGTATCATAGGTATGAAACAACACGAAACCCTAATGGGACACCAAATAAAAAGAATCAATATACACTTAAAACAAAGAACATACCCAAACAGATGTAGAACAAAATAAAGAAAATAAAGAAAAATCATCTGGAACAACAAATAACACCAAAAAAGAGTATTAAAAAGGCCACAACAGAGTCTCCAAAAGCAATCTGCAAACTGAGAACAAATAAGCATTAAGGTATTGTAACATTAAGGTATTGTAACATTTTTCTTAAACAAACAACAACAACAAAATTACAAAATTAACATGGTACCTAAAATCTTTAACAACAACACAAACCACACACATGAATCACAGGAAATCAAATATATACCTGCAAGAATTGAAGAGGACACATGTCGATCTACAAAATGAGCCAACACAAATGTGGAATCCATTTGGTAAACATGCAATTAAGCCACATAACCTCTCCAAATCTTAGTGGATTTCTTAGTGGGATTGAGTTGGTAACCGACTTCCATTCTCACTCAATTGAATAAAATATATGATGTTACTGTTTATCGTGAGAAGAGATGGATAAAATATTATGATTACTGTAGCAATGCGAGCTGTAGCATTTGTAAGAGAAAATGAAATGACTTTTAGTATATATGTTAATGTTAATATAAATTTTAATTTTAATTTTAATTTTAATTCTAAGCTCGTTAACAAACCAAACTAACCTTAACCTTTTGTATATTATCTTATTATTGGAGATGTCCTTTATGCATCCCGAAAATATATGATGATATATTCAAATAAGAGGTGAGATCCCTCTAGAACACATATTAATCAAGGAACAAAATAAAAGATATTGACCTTTGATTTAATCCTCATCCAATGGCTAATATTAAACTCTCTCATCATATATAATTCTTAAAAATAATCACATACCCCTCATTTAATTTTTTCTCTCCTCAATAAACACACACCCCGACCACCATAAAACCCACACGTCAGAAAGATCAAAACCACCATCGAAAACCTAACAACCATCGCCGAAAACCTAACAACCACCACCGCACTTCATTAAAATACTCTAAATCAGCGGCTTCTTCATTCCAGGACTGTAAATCAGCCAGAAAAACATCAAATCTCGCCGGCCGAAAACACAAAATTCATAATTTTCTTCCCCCGCTAGAAAAATCGCCAGAAGAAGAAAGAAGAAGAAGAAGAAAAAGTGAAAAGAAAAAGAAGAAGAAAGAGAAACAGATAAGAAAGAAAGAAAGAAGAAGAAGAAAAGAAGAAGAAGAGAAGAAAACACCACAATCACTGTTAAAAAAATGAGATAATAATTGTTGATGATGTTGTTATGGAAGTTGTTAAACAGATGAATCTGAACAAACAGGTTATTGAATATGATAACGAGTTTGAATCAGACACTGAAGAGGTTTTACCAGAAATTACAGCTCCAGATGCTGTTATAAAAGAAGTTACAGGTAAAATTACATAATAAATTTATACTGATTGAAATAATTTTTTTGATATAAAAAGGACAAATCACATGTGATTCTAGATTTATGTTGTTTTGTGATGAAAGAAATAACAATCACATATGATTCTAGTGTATTGTAATGGTTTGTTATAAGAAAATTAGAATAGATTGAAACAAATCAGGTTTGGATTTTTATTTAAGGAGGAATAAAAGAATCACATGTGATTCTAGTGAATCACATGTGATTCTTGTGATTCACATGTGATTCTGGCGGATCCTATGTGATTCTAGTTAATCACATGTGATTCTCTTTTATCATAGTTGCATAAAAAGTGATTGACTATAAGGTGAATCACATGTGTTATGGTCGGATATGGTACATGTTCTCATGTGATTTATATTTTTTGATATACGATTGTATTAAAAACACCAAAAGAGCAAACTTTATCGAGAAAAATGATGAAACCACCCTAGTGGATCGATATATTGGGAAGCTTCATGTACAAGAAATTCTATACCAGTGAATGGGGACACGCTTACTATGATACCAGTAGATGGAAGCTATTAGATTTGTAATATGAATTACGGCTTAAATGGGAGGTTTTGAAGTTAAAAAATCAGGGTAAAGGTTAACAAAATAAGGAGTGGTAAAACATAAGTACATCATGTGTAACAGAGAAGGTGTTCTAAAAGGTATTAATGTTGATACTCTTGATCCTGAACATAGTGACAAACATAAAAGAAATACAACAACTCATGTAACAGGTTGCAAATCTCGTATAAAATTAGTTTTGGATATTGTTTCTGGAAAATACAAGTTAGATTAATTTTACCCCAAACACAATCACATGCTTATCCCAAAAGAGTAAAAACATTTTACAAAGAAACAAAGAAAGATGACTCAAGCAGAAAAAATGTTTGTTGTCAAAGCTGCAACAAATAAAATTGGTGCAACACGTGCACACAACTTGTTAAGTAGCATGAAAGGCGGATATAAATATATTCATGGGACGACTGATGATTTTAAGAATCATCAAAGGGATTTTAATGTTTTCATAGGTGAAAGTGACGTACAAATGCTTATAAACAAAATGGAAAACAGAAAAATGTATGTGCCAAACTTTACATTTCAGTATAAGGTAGAAGATAGTGAGTTGGTTGTAATGTTTTGGGTCGATGAAGTTGCCAAATGCAACTACAAGGAGTTTGGTGATATAGTATCTTTTGATGCAACCTTCAACAGCAACAAGTAAGTGATTCACTGTGATTCTATATAATTAATCTTATTTAAGGAAAATCATATATCCTTTTGTAAATAATCACATGTGATTCGATTTGAATCACATGTGATTCTTCTGTACTCAAAGTAATAACAAAAATATTTTTATATAGGTACAACATGAAGTTTGTACCATTCATTGGTGTCGATAATCATAGAAAGTGTGTCACACTTGGTTCGGGAATGCTTTTACATGAAGATACATAATCGTACACGTGGTTGCTTAAGGCATTCATGACCACTTTCTTAAAAGAACCAACGATGATTGTGACAGATCAAGATGGAGCCATGAAGAGAGCTATCGAAGCCGTTTTTACTAAAGCCAAACACAGAATTTGTATGTGGCATATTATGCAAAAACTTCCATCAAAGGTATTTTTATCCACAAAATTATTTTACATGAATCACATGTGATTGAGTTTGAATCACTGGTGATTCATCTTTGTATCTCCTGTGATCATTTGAAAAGTAAACTAATTACTCTCTTTTATCCGAAACAGATTTGTAAGGAAATATATGATGAAACAAATTTCAAAGACCGATTTGATAAGAACGTTTAGAATATGTTCATTGAACCAATCAAGTTTAAAGAGAAATGGGCAAAATTGAATGAAGATTTTGGTTTGCAAAATCACAAATGGATGACAAAGATGTTTAATCTTCGAGAAATTTGGATTCCAGCTTATTTTATTGAGTCTCCATTATTTGGATTGATGAGGACCACTTCAAGGTCTGAAAGTGAAAACTCGTTCTTTAAAAGTTTTACAAGCCCAGGGGCAACGCTTGTTAGTTTCATGATGTCATATGAATCAGCAATGGAAAGGCAAAAGGCATTAGACTTCAAAACAATTGATGCAGCTCCAAAGTGTGAAACAAAGTTGGCAATTAAACATCATGCAGCACGAGTATATACTAGGACGATATTTTTGTTTGTTCAAAAGGAAATAATTGAAGGTTGTTGGTCTTGTACGATACAAGATTTAAAAATAAATGAAGGTTGTGAGACTGTCATAGTTAGAGACAAGGCGGCGAATGCTTATAGAATACTTAATGCCAAAAAGGGAAAAGAACAAGAGAAGGAAATTGGAACAGTGGCAGAAACAGTGATAGACTATAAGGTAAGTCTTTATTTGTTCATAATAATCCTTTACATGAATCACATGTGATTTTTTAAGAATCACATGTGATTACAAAAGGAATCACATGTGATTTCGAATGGAATCACATGTGATTTTTTTAAATCACATGAATCACGACTCTATTAAAATTCTTACTAATTTTGTTTGTGAAAAAGGTAACACGAATTATAGAAGATGGGTCGGTTGTATGTTCTTGTAGACATTTTCTAGGATACGGTTTTCTATGTCGACACATATTTTGTGTCTTCAAGAATCGTGATATTAATGTTATTCCAAAGCAATACATTTTGAGGCGCTGGACAAGGGACATAATACCACCTGACCTGAGAAGACAAAGAAATAGATATGGGGAAAAAATGTAACAATTGAAAGACTTACAAATGAGGCGAATTTCTTGGTAGACGATTGTTTATTCTTGTTGAGCGAAGATGAAGGAAAGATGGGCTCTTTTGTAGAAAAGTTGAAAATACTCATGGATGAAGTGAAAGCTGATTTGCGGAATCCCCCTTCAAGAAATACATGAGATGTGATTGGTGGTATTTTTTCAATATCAAAACCTAATCAAATTGATGTACAAAATCCAACAAAGGCTATAAATAAAGGAGAACATTTGAAGAAATGAGAACGTTTAAAGAGTGAAAGAGAAAAAGCAATTAAAGTTAAAGCGAAAGCAATGAAGGTTTGTGGATACTGTCAGGAGAAGACAAACGAGCATACCAAAACAACTTGTCCAAAGAATCCAAAGAATTTTTTGGTAAGACGATTCTTTATTATTGTTGTGCAAGATGAAAGAAGGAATGGGCACTTATGTAGAAATTAAAATACTCTTCGGATGAAGTGAAAGCTGATATGCCGGAATCCCGCTTCTAAGAAATCCAGGAGATGGTGATTGGTAGTAATTTTTTCAATATCAAAACCAAAATCAAGATTGATGTAACAAATCCAACAACGGCTGTAAACAAAGGATACATTTAAAAATGGAGAACGTTTTGAAAGTGAAAGCTAGATAAAGCCATTTAAATGTTAAAGTGAAATGGCATTGACGGTTTGTGGATACTGTCAGGAGAAGACAAACGAGCATACAAAAATAACTTGTCCAAAGAATCCAAAGGCAAGGAAAAAGAAGAAGCTGACACCAATTATTGATATTTGAACATTTTTTTGTTGCTTAATTTTTTTTAATTGAATATTCTGAACATTGTCAAGTTTCTTGAATACTTAATAAAAACTGTTTGTTAGTTATTAATCACATGTGATTTCCTTTCCAATATCCTGTAATTCTTTTGAAATCTTCATGTGATTCATAAAGAATTCTGACATACTTCGAAAAAAAGACAGCAATAATTTATAAATTGCAATTTGCAATTGTTTTGTATATATGAATTTTTTTAAATCACATGTGTTCCTTTTCAATATCCCTTGAATTTTTTTATAATACTTGTGATATACAGACATCCAGACATACTTGTAAAAAAAAACATAGATTCCAAAAGACACTACAAACTGTTATTACTAATGCCAAGTAACTAGGAATATTGTTTCTACCATCGAATTAGCTTCTAATCTAACATGTATAGATAGATAGCTGAACTACAATTCACAAAACACAAGTTCCATATGGATGTGTTGAAGTACGATAAAAACTATCACTGAACTACCGAAACTGAACTGGTGGTTTTAAACAACTTCACAAAAGATATTCATCTTCACAAAAAGGCATTCTTCTACAGGATATTTAACTGCGTTCAGTTCACCCCTATTCTTAGCAGCTTCACCACTAATGGACAACTGTTTCACGAGAATCAAGCGCTTATCAAACTCTTTAGCTAATTCAAGCATCTTTGGGGCATGCACATTAATCTCGTGTAACAGAATCTTTGTAGCGAACTTGAATCTTAATCGCCTCAGCATGTCACACTGCAACTTTGACTCAGAAACAAGCCCACAATCCCAAGTTGAAGCAGTTTGACCACTGTAAGATTCCATATGAAGCATAGTAAAGATACTGTAGTCTCTGAAATTTGTCTTGGTCTTCCACTTCATCTTAAGGATTTTTGCCTTCAATCTTTGAATCTTTGAATGTTTTTGGTTTCTATACAACTTCAGATGACGAGTAAACAGCTTTTTCTAGAATAAAAATAGAAAAAAGTAAAATAAATGAAAACATTTAACTCTGGGAACATTTCAATTAGGTAAATCACATGTGATCAAGGGAAATCACATGTGATCAGGGGCAATCACAAATGATCATGTATTAAATCACATAAAGTAAAATACTTACAAGAAGATCACATGCTTGTTTATACTTTGAATCATATGTTGCTCTAGAGTCACTGTTATCTAGAATCGTCATTGATGTGGTCTTGGTTAAGCTGAACACGACCACATAAAAATGGCCAGACAAGCAAATTGGAAAAAGGCCTGATTTAAAAAGAATAAAAAAACATAATTAAAATGATGAAAAATATAAAAACAATGAATAAGTATAATTTAAAAAAAAGCAATTTTACCAAATCAATGCCATTGAGAGCCAATCCATTAACATTATCCTTAAACTAAGCAGAAACTTGTGCTGAAAAGTTTTCCCATCTCTCTTCATGAGTAGCATAGGTCCCATCAAACATAGAAAGTGTCTATATACAATCACATACATAGATAATCGTTATAAAAAAATAATTATATAGTAAAATAAATAGATTAAAGACACTTACAATACAACCAGTGGGGAAAAAATGTCTAGATAGAGATCCAACCTTTCTAAAACGCTCTTCATAATTAAGAACTTCACCCCAACAGTCGACCACATTAGCATCAATCCATAAACCAGGTGCTAATGTTTCCATATTCAAACGAATTCCAAAAACTTTTTCTAGCCCAGATGATGTTTCAAAAACATGTTCACTATAACAAAAAATAAAAAAATAGTTAGTACTAACAACTAACAGAATCACATGTTATTCAAAACCTAATCACATGTGATTCAAACAGAATCACATGTGATTCAGAACCTAATCAGATATGATTATCACAGAATCACATGTGATTCAAACAGAATCACATATATCAAATTATAAACTTACATCTTGTCGCCCCTTATTGCGAACAAACTATTTTCGACGATAAACTCCAACCTAGTAATTTTTGGTAGAACCTTCGTCGTCTTGTTCATATAGGAAGATAATAGGTACGACGATGGTTTCACCCTTCATTTTTCAGGACTAGGACTTAACTTTGAAACACGTGTTGCCAATCTCTCAGGAGTAACCGGGCCTGCATCTGACTCTTCCATTCTCACGATATCTAAATTAATGGCATCAAGTGCATCACCCTAAAAAAAATAACAAGATTTAATTAAAAAAAAGAAATTTTAGAAAAAAAAATATACAAATAAATCCTGTTTAGAGTATTACATATAAGTATTCATCAACTACATAGTCAATCACCTCTAAAACAAAATCGGCATTTGAATCTAACCACTAAGTGTACGACTCAAGGGTACACGTGATGTCATTTTCTTCCTCAAAAACATTTTCTTCTCCAGTAGGATCAGTAGGATCAACTGATTGTTTTTCTGTTGACTCAACCTGCTTCTTTGAACCTCCATTATCATCCTACCCATTACCATTTCCATCCACAACACGATTTCCATCATCCTCAACACGTACCTCCTTGTCAGTAACAGACAAATCATTCCTATCTACATTATCATAGTCATCCTTATTTACATCGTCATCAACCCCAGCATTATCATCACCATTCCTATCATCATCATCACCATTCCCAGTATCATCATCACCATTCCCA